>PVJD01004511.1:0-135037 GCA_004026545.1 Mormoops blainvillei
TTTCTGGGCTGAAGTTATTGATGAATAAGAAAATGTTTAAAATCTATATGTACTTATGAACTCATCAATTTCATTCATTGTTTTTACTGATTTTTTTTGGCTTATAAGTAGATAATCTCATTTTGATTAATATAGTTACATTTATTTATTTTTATACAACATGGCTAAACATACAAGTATTCATATAATTTTACATAACTATATAAAATTTCATTTCAGATATTCAAATATACAAGAATAATAGCTATGTTCTTTTATGTTTTTTGAACCTTAACTTCATTTTTATTAGGAGACCCCATTCCTCCCAGTTATCAAAGCTTAAACCAATTTAATGTTGTGCTCCATCAATACTGGCCTCCTCTACCTTCTTCCAAGGGGACTTACATAATGTCAAGGCTTTATTCAGATGGAAGGTGAGGAAGAAAGGGCTTCCCAGTCTTGACAGAAGTTTTTCTACATTGGAATCACTTGGAAAGCAAAGCCTTTGTCTGTCTGAGTTTGTTTCACAGTACAATGCATATTTGCTACTGAGTTACCCTGGTTTCCACCAGCAAATTCTGTAGATCCAGAAAACATTCTGATTCTTCGGTGCCACTCTTGGGCATATTACATCTGTTCTTACATCATCTGTTCTTACACAAAACGGGTCAGAAAATTCAGTGAACTTAAGGGTCCTTTACATTAGAAAACTATTTCATTGAATATTGATACAATCAGCAGTGCAGCCCAGGAAGTAATGCAAAATCATCCTTCACTCTTAGATTCCAGAAAATTACCTTCAAGTATGCCACTTCTTTCACTAATGTGTTTGTTTCTCAGAGACCTAAGATATTCCCCTCCCCAGAATAAGAAACCTCTATATATTCTTCAACTAGAGAAGTGCCAACTCATTAGAAATCTTTATAATTTATTGCCGATGCACTAGAAACCTTTCTGTTCCACTGAGACCTTAAGTTTTCTAATACAGATTGAATCATTGACTTTTTTATTTACCTCTTTTCCACTGCACAATCCTTTCTCTGAATAAATGGGGACATGCCAAGCAGAAATTAGAAACTCAGAAAAAGAATTCCAAAAACTAAAGTGTCAATGAATATTAAAATATCATGCCCTCTTGTTCCTTACACGTCTGTGTTTTGCCTTCATTACAAATGTTTGCATTTTATTTTCCATATGTGTGGTACTTTCGAAGTACCATAGAACAATTATGATTATCACCAGTGTTGTCATTATTTATTGAGCACTTACTTTGCTCCATAATCTTTAAGTACTGTGTAAGTATAAACAGAAAATCAGAAAATTATTAATCATAAAATTTTACATATTTACATGTATATCAATAATATGCTGCCCTGGCTGGTGTGGCTTAGTGGATTGAGCACTGGTCTGCGATCCAAAGGGTCACCAGCTGGATTCCCAGTCGGGGCAGATGCCTGGGTTTTGAGCCAGGTCCCCAGTAGGGGGTGCTCAAGAGGCAACCACACATCGATGTTTCCCTCTCTTTCTCCCTCCTGTCCCCTCTGCCTAAAAAAAAAATAAAGATATTAAAACATAATTAATAAGCTAATTTATGTTTCTCACTTTTATATTTATGTATTTTTGCTGTTGCTTTATTTTCTATATTTTTCTGCCTGGTCATTTGTGACCTTTACCATTGAAGATATTTGAGGGGTATACTTTCTATTTCACTCTCTTTGTATTTGAAAACCCTGCCTTTACCTATGGCATTCCTACAATTAGAGTGTTCTGATTATTCTCTGAATAGGAAGGAATTTAGAAGAATTATACTTTAGTTACTTAGTGTTTACACCATTCAAATAGTTTTTGTTAATAGAAGTCTGTTGGGTCACCATTTCACAGTATTCTTACTATATCTTCAACTTTGGCAATTAAAAATTATCCCTCTATGTAAAATAATATTTTTAGATTTTTATTGATTTATGCCATTTCACTGTATAGTAAAGATACTATTCTCTTTTTTTTTTTTACCATACTATTGTATTTTTGAGTTTGTAATTTAGTCTGAGTGAGGTGAAGTACTAGAGTGAAGTACTACCTCAAATAACATTTTGTTTTGCAAGAAATAATTTTTGTAACATTTTTAAGAAGCTAAACTTTAGTTATTTTTAAATTTTGAGTTAGTAACTTTCAAATTAACAACACTCTGTCTTTGAGTATTTACTACTACGGGTGGGGCATCTTTTGTATTTATTATCTCTTTCATAATTTTTATTTTTTCTCTCAACTATGAACATAATTTAATCTTCTATTCCAAGTCAGAGAGCTAGTCTTTGTCATCACATGCCAGTGGCCATCTGCCCCTGTGCACTGATAGACACCTGTGTCCCTGGGCAAGCCCCCGTATACAGCCTGTGAAAGCAGAGCCAGGGCTCCCTGTCTACACTGCCAAGAGCAAGGGTCCTGTAACCCACTGCTAAGTGGGCAGTGGGATGGGGCCGCTGAATACATTTGTCTTCTAACCTGTAACTCAAACCTAGCCTGCTCCTGTTTGGGCACATAAAAAGCTAATTTGTAGGAGGTGTTTTGTGTGTTCTGAAACCCTGACAGCCACTGTTTGATGACGGGTGGTAAAGATTACTTGGTCATGGTGCCATCCTTCACTGATGGGCAAGTGGTGGCCTGTGGCTGTCCCCATTCACAGTTGGTTGGCCTGAGTAATACCATCCAGGGCAGCAGTGGGGGCAGGGACAGTCAGGCCTAACTCAGTGGCCTGAGCCTCTTCAGCCCGCTGCTCCCAGCCTAGGTGCTGCTGCTAGAGCCGTGGGAGTGCACGAGATGTCCCGGGGCAGCTCCTCTCTCTGGAGAACTGTGGTGCCACTGCCTGCTGCAAGGGCCTCCTCAGCAGCTGGACCAGGCTGGGGCAGGGCCATCACAGATGAGGAGATGAGACCCAGGCAGATAGAAGTAGGCTCTGGTCACCCTGCAAGTCCTCCTCACAACCAGCTAACTCCCTAAGAGGCACAGGTGTGAAGTCGTGAATGTCAGGGCTCCCCACTTCATGCCTCGGCCCCCTAGCCTAATCCCTTATGCTGATCTCACTGCTCAATTTATGAACAAGACTAACTATGACCCATAAACTTCTAGGGTCCCCACTCAAGGGGAGCAGGCATGTGATTCTCTAGATGGATCTAGACAGACACGGGGGCTATGCAGCAACAGTGTGACCCCAGCTTGTCCCCATCCACTGCCAAGAACAATCACTGTCTCTTCCTCCTGCACTGGTGTCACTTTCTTTCCCAGACCCAGCATCTGACTGGTCAGTCCTAGGAGAGAAGATCCTCAAAAGCCCCAGCTTTCTGCCATGTGCACCTCTATGTTCCGAGGACAGAGCAGAAGTGATCTACACTTGCTACTACTTTCTGTGTTTTCAAAGAGTGAAAAATTATGGAAAACCTTTCTGTCCCTATTCTCCAGAAACTCTTATTTTATGCTACACCTCCCTGTGTTTTTGAAATTACATTCTTGCTACAAATTTCCTCTGACTCTTTAGGAAATGTGATCTTTCTTTGTGCTTCAGTTTCTCATACATGCTTACCTTTTTAGGCACTTGCCAACAGATTGATTGATGTAGCTTTAGAAGAGTTCAAATTCTGTTCGGTTGCTGGTAATAACTACTTTGTAGCTAAAGAGAAGCTTGATGTGAACAGGTCACGTGCATACAATATTTGGGAACTATTCACATAGACTACCTCCATAGGACTAGGGACAGATCTCCTAACATCTTCCTCACACTCTCTATACCAATGGATTCTATGAAAAAGAAGAGAAGAAAACAAAACTGTGGTATTCTAGGACTCTTCTAATAACTCCTTTCTCTCTTGACTGTAAATATTACTTATGAAAAACAAACAATTACATTCATCTTGAACTTCACCCAGAATCATAATCTTGACATACAATAGATTGCCAACTCCTCCATAATATCTTTGCACCTTTCACTCCTAACAATAAATAAATTCCATATCAATTTTTCCCTCAGTAAGTACAGTTGCCCATCCTCAATCCTGCTGGCTATTCTCCTTGCCTCTTCTTATCCCCTTCTCTAATTTATTCTCTACAGCAAGGGCAGAATATGTTTACCCAAATTGTAAGCCTATATATGTCATTAATTTGCTCATTATCCTTCATAGGCCCACTTAATGGTCTACTAAACCAATAAAAAAAAAGGCATGGGAAATGGAAAATTGCTATTAACCTAACCTCATCTTTTCTTCCCAAGTAATTGATGTGTGCCTATATACATGTGAGATTTGCTTATCTCTTAATATTTATCCGATTTACACTACATGATAGTACCAAGAAGTGGATAGACTTGGAGTAGTAAGTCCTATAATCCTCATTAATACTCCCATTACAATCCCCCAAAATATACAACCTGTATAAATAACAGAGTAATTGCTTTTCTCAAGTAGTTCAAAACAAATTTTAAAACCTCTTCTTTCAAAAAGACTGGCAACCTGAGATAACACCCACCCTGGAATTGTTTAAATTCAACAAAATTGGAGCTTTTAACCAGTACCCAAATTTACTAATAATTTCAAAGTTTCAAAAACTTTGCATTTCCTGAACAGCAAATGCAAGACAGATGAAGAAATATGGAGAAATGCAGAATCCCCACAGCGCTCCCAGGCCGTCTCTTGCTGTATTAGGATGCACTCTAATTTGGTTTTAACATCTGTGGTCTCTAAGTGATGCATGTAGGTCACCATTCACACAAAAAGGACCTCTATTGTAATATCTATGTTATTCACCTATAATTACATTGTATAACACATTTCTCAAGGAGCTTCACAATAGATACTAAAACACAGTGTTTACTCCCACAGGCCATCTTGAAGAGGCTAGGTACATCTTGCAAAGCATTTTAAATATAAGGATTCTCCTAGCACCAACAACTACATATGTATATTTACCTGAAGGGCTGTAATTAGCATGTTTGCAAAGGGATTAGACCAGGTCATCTTTATTTTTCTTTGGCTGCAGCATACTCACAGGTAAAAAGAGACAACGTAGGCTTGTTGCTAACATTTTTTTTTTCCATACAACAATTTCCTGATACATAGAAATGTTCCAGCATTCATGGTTGATTATAACTAGTTGTTTACCTGTCCATCTCACTACCATGATTATGATAAATAAAATTATACAGCAGATCATTTTGTACAGGTAGGTGCTTTATAAATGTATAATTGGTTGATCATTACTATCACAAAATTTGACCAGCTGGAGTACAGAGAATAAATGTAGACCGTGGTATTTCTGATTCTTATAGAGCTATCTGCTCTTCTTTCAGGACTACTTTGAGATTTATTCAACATAGAGTAAAAACGATAGTAAAAACCATCAATTGCATTACTATTTGATTGTTGATTATATGCATATTTTTTAAAAGGGGAGCACTTAAATTAGAGCAGCTGGTTTTAAAATCTTGTGTTTCTAGGGAAGAACACATTTTACTATCCAGTGGTATTTTCTTTATCATGATACCTAGTGGCCTCATGTTCTAAGGCTTGTGTTCCTAATTTATCATGTGAATTGGGCAGGAATAACATTTCTGTACTAATGATAATATCTATGTTGATCTTGTCCTTTTCCATCTGTTTTGTCTTTTGATCAAAACAAAAACTGATGATATTTTAATTCAAATATTTCGAGTGAGAGAACTTATAGTTCCAAGAAATCCCATGCTCCAGTGAGATATTACAATGAAAAAAAAAACTTTCATTTTGACAATTTCCTTGTTAATACGAAATTATTTTAAATTCCTTTTTTCTTAAAAATACCTTCAAATTACTGCTTTGCATTTACTATCACATTTGGAATAATACATTTGCAAACAACTTGTGATGCTTGTCAAAAAAGAATTTTCTGTTTATTATTTTATCCCACTTTACATAATTACTCTTATTACTATGTGAACTGCTGTTTTTCCTTATTACTACATTATGGTTCACAACTTTTTATTAATTTGCAAAGATACAGATTTATCTATATCTATATACACACATATATGACAAATACTATATATTACATATATGCATGCATGACACATTACTATATCTTTGAATGTTAAAATATGATTTTGTCACAATAAAACTTATTGCCAATAAGACTAAGCCTACAAAAAAAATTATTCTGCAGGAAACCCCTCCTGGATTTTAATATTCAATCAATAATTCTGTCAACTCTAATTGAACATTCTTTAGCAAGCATTTATAAAAAGCACTATTTTCAGTGAGAGTTTTTATTCTGTTTCTATAATTATATAGAATATATAGTTTTATTTTTGGTTCACACTAATTCTTCATAAATTTTTTCTTGTTCTCTTTTTAAAATGAAGGATTTTGGTTAGTTTACATTGAAACTTGTGCTCATTTGATTCACAAATATTAGTACATTTTTTTTTTAGTCATTATTTGATAATTTAGGTAATGTGCCTGTTTCAAAGGTCCAAAGAAAGAACAATGTCTGGAAAATAACTAAAAAGTTTTTTTTATTCTGTAACTTAAACATAAGTATAGTACATAAATTTGTTGAGATCCCAACCACTTTTCTATTATAAATTCATAAGACAACTACTTAAATAACTAATCAAGAGCTCTTTTGTTAGGTTCATTAACAAGCATGAGGTTTGGGTAGAGAGAGGGGAGAGAGAGAGATGGGTAGAGAGAAAGGAGGGGGAGAGGAAGAGAGGGAGAGTACGTGAGGCAGTAAATAACAATAAACATACATGAGAAAGAAAGGGAAATAAATGAAATTTTCCTACATAATTAGAAAATTAAACTAAACTATGACTAACAGTTCAGAAGGAAACAAACTTTGAGACAATAAAAAGTTTCCTCTATTCATGACTAATTGTCTTTGCTAAGCTGATACAAGAACTGGTCTTCTATTTCATACAGATAGCATTAGTAAAAAAGTAAAGAGTGTATAGAAATGTGATATCTAAGATTTTTAATATAGATTTTATATATATATATACACACACACACAGATAGATTACATATATGGATTTACATACATACATACATACATATATATAATCTTCACAAAACCAGTAGTATATTCCTAATACATTCACATGTTTAATGGATGATAAATAACACTTGAATTAGCAAAAGAGATGTGCCCATCTGTTTCAAAACATTTTTTCCAAAATAAAAAAAAAATTTATTTGGGAACAACAAATAATTGCAAACCAGTACTTGGAATATTACTTACATTTCTCTTCTGGTTTGTAGTGTTTCTGTGGAAGTCAGCTGCTAGCCTTATCAGGGCTCCCTTGTATGTCACTTCCTGTTTCTCCCTTGCTGCCTTTAAGATTCTCTCTTTGACTTTGATATCCATCATTTTAATTATGATGTGTCTTGGTGTAGGCCTCTTTGGGTTCCTCTTGATTGGAACCCTCTGTGCTTCCTGGACTTGTGTGACTTTTTTTCTCCTCAAATTAGAGAAGTTTTCCATCATTACTTTTTCAAACAAGTTTTCTAACCCTTGCTCCTCTTCTCCTTCTGGTATCCTATTATATGAATAGTATTACATGTCATATTGTCCTGCATTTCTCTTAACCCATCTTCATTCTTTTTGACTCTTTTTCCTTTTTTTTTGCTTTTTCTGGGAGCTTTTATCTACCTTGTTTTCCAGCTTGCTGATTCGATCCTCTGCTTCATTTAACCTGCTTTTAATCCCTTTTACTGTGTTCTTCAATTCAGAAATTGTATTCTTCACTTCCTCTTGGCTGTTTTGATAGTTTCTATGTCCTTTTTCATGCTGATATAATTGCCAGTAAGTTCCTTGTAGTTTCCCTATAGCTTTTGGTAATTTTCCCTGAGTACATTGAGCTTCCTTATAACCATTGTTTTGAACTCAGTATCTGATAGTTGACTTGCCTCTCTTTTACATAGCACTCTTTCTGAGGATTCTTGTTTTCCTTTCTATTAGGGGTTGTTTGTCTGTCTTCCCATTATTTGTGAGATTCTTCTTTTTTGCTTCTGCTTCTTAAAGTGATCTTTTTTGACTCCTGGACTTTATTGTGTGAACTTCTATGGGAGGAGACCTGTGAGATTTAGTGGTACGGTCTCCCTGATCTCCTGAATTTGATGCTCTTGGGATTCCTTTTATGCCACTTGTGTTTTCTCTCACGAAGTCATTGGGTTTTGATTGTTGTTTTGTCATTCCTTGGCGGGTCCTCCCTCCAGCTGGTTAACTGAGGGTCACTTTGCCCACCACCTCTTGTATGTTTTTGTGCAGGTGCTGCCAGAACAAAAGCACAAAGCCCAGGTAACAAACCCACACCTGCAAAAATAACCTCCCCAGCAATCCCACTATCAACAGCTAATGAACCAGTGTTAATAAGGCTGTAAAGAGATTAAAACTGTTATAGGAAAGGAGCTAAAAATAGTACAAAGTCTAGTGACTTAATATGCACAAACTTGATGGACCAGAAAAGAAAATTAAAAAGCTATGTAGTAAAGAAAATATCATAAATCATGGAAAAGACCACAATGGATTTTTGTCTTTGTAGTTTCTAGTAATTACCAGATTTTTTCTTTCTGGATCTGCCTCTGGTGATGTCAGATGTTCACCCCATCTGACCTTAGGTGGTGTGTTAGAGACTTCCAGGGATCTACTGTCTGTGGCTGCCTTTTACAATTATTAATCTAGTCACTCTGCACTCAGCAGTCAAGCTTAAGCATCACAGGGCCATGGCAGAGCCCCTCCTGGGGTCAGCGCTATTGTTTCCTCTCAGGTGCTGCCACTCCAGGGAGTGGTCTGCCTGAGCAGGATGGCTGTTACTACCGAGTAGGGAATGACTCAGCACCAGGATCCCAGTGGCTACTTTCTCAGTTGTCTCCCCAGAGCCTCCACCCCCAGTCTATCCTTAGGTGTCTCCAGCCCACTCTGCCCCTGCCTTTGCCGGAGCCCAGGGTAAGTGGCTGCACCTGAAAATGTGTGCGTTGGCCCTTTAAAGGCCCTTTGCTTCTCCAGCCACCCATCTCTGGCAGAGGGCAGCCCTGCCGCCTTTCGCAGCTGGCTGTTATCTGGGTACGTTTCGGTTTCTGGTGCTGAAGGCTAGGGATCTGAGCTTAGGCTTTGGACCCCACACTTCTCAGGGGGATCCAACTGGCCACCTAAATATCCCTCTATCACTGCTGCCTGAGGATGCCCAGCCATTCTTCTTGAGTCTCCACTGTACTCCTTACCAGTCAGGTTGTGCTAAAGCTGATTCTTCTGTCTGTCCGAGGTTATAAGGCTTCTCTCTTGCTATTGTTCAGTTATTTGTTTCAGGTGATTTCTCCATAATTTAGTTGTAATTCCAGATTGGTCCTGGGATGTGGCTTCTATTCACACCTCTGCCATCTTGCCGATCTTCTGGAAACTCTCCTCAGACTCACTCCCTCTGAGCTCCAGCACTGCAGTAGCAGCCTCAAAGGCACAAGTGGTATACAGAGAGAAACTGAAACTTGAAAGGCGCAAGCAGTATACAGAGAGAAACTGAAGTGTCTGGCATCAAGGCAACCATAAGGCATGATCCCTTTGCTAAACCCTTCCCCAATGGAACTCTGTTTCAAAATTTAATGCAACTTAAAAAAAAACAAGAGGAGCAAATTTGATAATTTAGTCTATATGCCTAGTTAGCAGGGGATCCGTTTGACACAAGACAAAATGAGAAGGAAAAGTAAATTTCATATAATATATTTTAAAAACCTCTCCTATCAACCTCCTAATTGGCATTAAAAGCAAAATACCAATTTTGTTGAGATTTTTATAATAAACCTTTCAAATTCTAAGTGCCTTTAATCTCAAAGAATCACATGTTGCTTTGCAGATGGCAGAATATTTATCTTTATCACCTCTCACGTGAACTTATCTTTAAGTTGGACAATATAAAGTTCTTTGCCAATTACATTTTAATATAAAGAAGACTAAGTTATCAGTTTGAAACTATAGAAAGATTTTTACTGGATAGAATATTATCTTCTGTCTTAGAGTGCAGCCAGAATGCTGAAGCTAAATTTTTTCTATTACTAAAAATAATATTAATTTATCTGGTTAAAGGAGTATAATTAAATATTTGCTATTTATTAATTATCATCCCAACTATCATATTCCAACTAGCATAAAAAAACAGGTGTATTACTCACGATTACACGGAATGCACCTGTATCTTTTGGCCTTTGATTTCAACTAAATATCTTTAAACACATTTTAAATATCTTGTAACTATAAATATATTTCTCTGATGGCAAGTATATGAATTGATTTGTTGTGATATTTTCTGAATAAGTAGCAAAATTGTGAAAGGCATATATTCAAGTTTATAGCATAAAGACTCTGGCAGATAATTGAGTTTCCTTTTTTGTTTTTTAAACTTGTTTTAACAAATGAAAATGTGGTCATCTAACATTCAGACTTATTTCTGCTTTGTAGACAAACTAAATAGGGAGTAATTCACTCATAGAATTTGGTCATCATGGTCTACTGTCTGTCCAAGTAACTTTTTTTGTTGAAGTCTTAATGAGATTCGTTTTCCTTACATTTGTACATTGCCAGCACCTTGAAATAACATGAGTGTGCAACATGGAATGGCATATCTGAGAAGTACAGAGGATTAGCTAAATTAAAATATGTTGAGCCCAAACTTTTTTATTAGCATGTGTTAAATATCACATTTTAATTTCTCTTAAATTAAGTCTTTCAATTTCAGTACCAGTAACCCACTGAGACACCCTTCATACTGTTATCTATAACACATTTGGACACGTGTCCTTTAAAATTACTTTCCTGTCCACCTACACAATAAAAATTAACATTTCTTTAGTGATTAGATTTTTACTCCTACGTGTTAAAATACAGCTTGTTATTTATTATCCATGAAACCGGAGGGATTTTTGTACTTGGTAAAACATGTTCTTCACTTTTTAATTAAGATATATTTCAATTTCCTACGTTTGTTTTGCAAAACATGTACAAAATCACATTCTATTCAGTCATGTTATAATTGCTAGATTTGTTCTTATACACGGCCATTTCATTTATTTCATCATTTAATGTATATTATAATGGGATCATAGCAGGTTTCTATGGTGTTCTCAGATTATTATAATTTTAATATAATATTTTGATTCTCAGTTTGACAGGATACTTCTTATAGTATCAGAGCCACACCAAACCAGTAGAAAACCTGATATATGCTATTTCCATAGAAACTTTCTCATATATACCAGTACTTACTGAGCAATAAGACATTTTTGCCCATGATGAACCAGGGATTATAGCTGGTGATTGCTCAATGATACAAATGAGACAGACCTCTCAGAAGCCATTTTGATTTCTTTGCTTTGTTTTGTGTGGACAGAAAAATCTCATTTAAGACCTAGAAGCAAATGAGCCCTTGTCATTTTATTTCCTGATTCATCATCTTATATTAGATAGACTTGGACTTATATTCAAAATGATATTATGTAACCCAGTGGAGCACAGCAACCTATCATGTTCTAATATAATAACATATGATATATTGGAAATCATTTAAAGCAATCACTCCATTTCAGGTTGGACACCTGCTATTGATTCTTGTGGATTTTTATCTTGAATGAATTTTGGTGAGAGTGAAATAATGTTATTAAGATGAAAATTCCTCTCAAGTCTTTATAAGTTGACTGAATATTTTGGTATATTTACTACAGCTTTACTGGTCCATTGAATGGATATAAATACCTACACTGATACAAGTGTTTTGTATTCGTTATTTCTTGTCATCTTATCTTCTCGTTTGCTGTACATCCTTCTTTATTTTATTTTTTCTGTAGTCATTTAAATGAACCTAGCAAAAATTTAGAAGAGAACAATGGGGATAGGCTCCTATAAATATTATTTAGGGATAACTGTTTTTTTTTTTAAACTGTTGCAATGCTATTGGACTTACAATTACACAAAGAAGCTTATTACAATGACTAAATCATGATAAAACAGAATAATAAATACTTTTAAGAAGAAAAAGGCAGTGCAATAAAATTCTCCTGGCTAGATTTAAGTGAAGGCACTCACTATAAACAACTTAGTATTACATTATATATTTTTTAAAACCTTCTACAAGCTATTAATTCCTTTCATTAGATGAGTGATAATTAGCAACTTTTTAGACATGGTGTTTTCCATGTTAGATTAAAGTGCAAACAAGTGTTTAAAAGATAGTGAAATGCTTCAGAGATTTTTTTTTTAGTTTCAGTTTAGCTTAGGTTTTTGGTTGTTGTTAATTTTTCTTTTCCCTACGTGAAGGGTAAAGGCAACAGACTGTGTCTGCATATGAAATAGTTCCAGACGAAGATAGGTATTTCTTGAATTTCTGTAATCACAATGAAAACTAGCAAGTCCGTGTCAATTGCCTTTTTGTTTTCCCTTTCACTGGTGTTTTTCTGAGGCCTTTAAAGATAAGTAGGCATGAAAACACAAGCATAGGTTCAAGAGCTTTAACTGCCCAGGAATATTACATGTTGGTCTAGTATATAACAGAAACCATGAAAAAAAATTATTTAGTGAAGTTGAAGTTATGAGCTCCATCAGGGAGAAACTGATGGTCTTATGGGAGAAACTCAGTTCTTCTTGTTGACACAGTGAAGAATGACAGATCTACAAGCTTGTTAGCATGCAGGCAAATTTTATTAGCACTAAGCTCAAATAGGAGAGCAAAAGCTAGGGTGGCAAGAGCAGAGTGGTCAGAGGCCCCCTGTGTGGCAAGAGAGCCAAGAGAGTAAGTCCTTTGTTCTAAGGACTTATATAGTTGGTGGGATGTGGGTGAAGAAGTTTACATATCGACAGGTAAAGGTGGTGCCAGGTTTCCCAGGGAGATGTGACTACCCAAACATAGGTATGTGTGGGGCTCTGTTAGCCCGAATCCATTCATTTTTTATATGTGACAGGAGGCAGACAGTTAACCAAAGTTGTTTTATGGGGTTTCCTTTGGGCACTGTGGAACCCTCCCCGTACCCCTTCCAGGCCTTGGGATGAATATACAGTCTCAAGGTTCTCCTTTTCCCAGCTAGAGGAGATGATACACACAGACTTTCAAGGCTCCGCCCCCCTCTCCTCACTCCCATAGTTTTGCTTGTGTTGTTCAGGATGCCTGGCAATTTTATCAAACTTGGCTCGGGACAGCTGAGTTATTGGGTGAGGTGTCTTCCTTTGCTTCCAACCTCCTGTATTAAGTTTTTTTTTAGGTCATAATGGTGAGGGCCTTTCTTTTACTTCCCCTCTGGTTGCTCATTCCTAGCTGATGTGTAACAATGTAACCTAAGCAACATTCAGTAGAAAATTTTGTCTTCCTACTTTTATATATCATCATTATACCAAAGAGGTGGGGCTTTTTGCCAGTGTTCAAAATTAGTTTCCAAGCTTATTAGGGCTTTTTCACCCTGCACATTATGTATCCATTATTACTTTCTTCTTCAACAAATATGTAAGTGTGAATCTTAGAAATGTTATCTAGGAAAATGTGAAAGTTAATGGTGACTGAAGATGCACACTGGGGGAAACCAGAGGGAAATATTTTGTCCTACATTCATTCTCTGATATAATAAATGCCAGGCACAAGCTACTTCAAATTATAGGCTTTATAATATCATGCAAATGGTAAGTAAGTATGTGCTTAAGTCATCACATTCACAGGAGCTAAGTGATTTTTTAAAAAGCAAAAACAAAAACTTGGCTAGCGGATGTGCATAAAATTGAGCCTCTACTTGAAGATCTGAAAGATTCTAATGATAAATAGACAAACAGGGCATAAAGGCAAAACAAAACAAAAAAATTCCACTTCATTCTTCAGCAGTGAATTGGAGACCTAAGTCTACTCTCATTTAAGCATCATAGCACCCATGAAATACTCCTACCTTAAAAAGTAGAACCCAACACAACTTTCAAATAAAGATAAAGAGCTTACTTTTCACAAACATGTCATGTAGAAATTTGCAGTAATTAGTAATTAGCAATTTTAAAGTGGATTATTTATAGGCTAAAGAAGAATGAAATATTTTTGAGTCAAAACCTTTGCAATGGATGTTGTAGAGCACTCCCCTCCAGGGGAAAGCATTAATCTATAAGCTCCGACCCTTCCCAGCTCCAGGAATGTTGCCTAATGATGCCCCATGGCTAAATCTGTCCCCAACACCATGTCCAAAGAATATACTATTCTGAGGGATGCACCACCTCTAAGGAGGCAGCAAATATCCAATGACTGATCCATGGAGGGAGACAAAGATTCATTTTGCTTGCTTTTCAATTCACCAACTCTGAAGAGTCCTCCCAGCTTCAGAACTCTCTGTGGAATCAAATGAGGCCTTTGTGTAACTTACCACTTGCCTATTCTGCTTACTTTGCTTCATTATAGATGCTGTTTCTAAGTGCTCCAGATGCTGTTTCTAAGTGCTCTCCCTGTTAAACTTCATGGACACAAATCTCCCTCTCACAGTCCATTTCCCAGGGAACCAGACCTATGGCAGTTGTTGCCAAAAGTGGTCCAACAGAGCACACTGTAAAATGGTTTTTGGAGTTGAATTACCTCCTGGTTGCCAGCCACAGTAATGACACAATTCTTAGAAATTTTAAAGGTTTTAAGCTGAGATGATATACTAGTGAAAGTGAATATGCCTGGAGGTAAATTGTATCAGGCCCCAGAATTATGAGAAAAGTTATTATAGGGGCTGTAGAATCAGCTGGTTGTTGCTAGGGGCAATAGATGATTTAGTAAAAGAAAATAGGAGACTGAGGTCGATTTTTCATCAATTAAGGGCTAAGTGTGAAAGCCAAAGGGCCTCCTTGGCAACATAAAAAGAGAATGTCATTTCCTCCAACTTAATGGCAGAAAAGTAGAGTACTAATGCAAAAACTGTATCCTACAGGTAGCAGATCTCTACAGGTGGCTGAATTATTGGGACCACAAGTCATGTAGACGAGAAAGGAATTGGACCATAGTATAGGTCAGTAACTGAGAAAATCTTGATCAACCATTTTCCTTCAATCCTTTGAGTTTGAACAAGTATCCCACTCCAGCCTATACTTCTTAAAGACAAAAAAGCGGTATGTTCGTTACCTAAGGGAATGTTTATAAATATGGAAGAACCTTCTTATATTATTTAGCTATGTGGAAAGAGCTCCAGGACATGGTACTAGCACACTGTTGGGATAACTCTTGGAAACAAGCAAAAGAAAACAATGGTCCTTATTACTTGAACTAAATATGCCAGCATTAGAAGAGATTAAAAGGCTCAGAAATGGGCATGAATTCAAATTAATTTTGTGTAGCACATTAAAGCTTACCAGACACAATCTTCCCCAGAAAAGGCAAAGAATCAGCTAACGAAGTGACTCAGCTAACTGATATCAGCCAACCTCTGTCTTCAGCCACCTCAGTAGCACAAAGGCACACGAATGCTCTTTCTAGATCCAGTGGGCTTTTACTCGCTGGTTGTTGATCCAGTTACTTCTGCTTGTGTTTGCCCAAATTACCATTAACAGCCTGATATTAAATGCTTAAATTCTACCTGGGATTAATTTCTAGATCCAAAATGGCAGAGTAGGTGGAATCAAACTGGAATTATAACAAAGTATAGAGCAATCAACCTGAATAACCGATTGAAAATTAGCTGAATAGAAGCTTTATAACCAAGCGCTTACAGAAGAAGCCACTTGGAGACTAGTAGACAGGGCAGAAACACAGAAAGGGCTGACCTCACTCTCATAGGTGGCAGCAGAGTTTCTGAAGGGGTATCTGAGCTACAAAGGTTTCCCCTGAGAAGAGTGGGGTCTCAACTCCAAACTGAGCTCCCTAGCCCAGAGTTCCAGAGCCAGAAAGAGGTGATCACGTAATATCTGGCTATGAAAATCAGGGAGTCTGTCTGTTGGGAAAAGAGGAGACTCTGCTAGAGAGAGACATGCTCCTAAAGGGCCAATGCACAAACTCTCATTCCCAGCCACTCACCCCAGGTACCAGCATAGGGAGGGCAGAGCAAACTGGAGACACATGAGGAGAGTCTGGAGTTTGTGGCTCTGGGGAGAGAGCTGAAGGGACAGCCACCAGGATCCCTGTACTGAGTCAGTCTGCCACACCACACATGCCATCTCTCTTTGATGGAGCACTTGCCTCCATACAGCATCAGCCTGGGGGGAGCAATACCCCCACTCTTTGGGTTCCCTGCTGCTCCACACTGGAAGGCCTGTGCCTGCTGAGGAGTCAGCTGCTTGGGCCAGGATGTCAGTGACTAAGTGGTGTGGCTTTGGGATAGGAGCCATTCGTCCTGTGAACTTGACTGGTACTTCCCCATCATGGAAGATCTACTAGCCCCACTCTCCGGGCTCCCAGTGCCCCACCCCTCCTGACTACTGATGGCTTGACCCTGCCAAGGTCTAGGCAGAATCCAGGGCAGACTAACTTCTGTGGCTCTGGGGTGTGTGCCACTCTCCGAACCCCCACCTAAGCCTGACAAGGCACCTTCTCCTTGTGGAAGATCCACTAGACCCATCCTCCTGACTTGATAACCCTGCCCAACTGAGATCCAGCTCCTGGTAGATTGAATTGTACTAGCAAAGGGGATATTTTCCACAAGATTTAAAATGTGTTGATTATATTTAAGGGGCCTAGTTTGGTCCTTACCAGGAACTCTCAGGCCCAACAAAGACATCCAGAAACTGTGGAGCACCTTGTAGCGCCAATGAAATTCCCCTGGGTATATCAGAAGCACTGTCTGATATTGGCCTGAGCTAGAGTCCCTCCAAAAAAGTCTCAGAACCAACACACCTAGTGGCCAGCTACAGAAAATATGAGAGCAAAATCCAGTTACCATCACAAATAGTAAATCCAAAGGGAGATCTCAGAAGGCATCGGACTGTGCTGAGGCAAATTTCACTTTGTGTGGTCAGCATTTGCACAGCAGCTCATACACTGTGATCAGGACTGATCCTCACAGCCAGCCAGTCTGGGGGCCAACCCCATGTATGAACAGGCCAATAGAAATCAAGATTCAATTATAATAGGAGGGCCCACATAACCCATGCAAAGAACATTCCTGAAGCATCCAGCTTAGGTGACCAAGGAGGCTAGACCAAGGGGCCCCACAAGATATCTTCTATATAAGGCCACCCTACTAAGATGCAGAGTCATAACAGATCTACTTAATAAATAGAAGAAAAAAAAAAGCATAAAGAGGCAGCCAAAATGGAGGCAACAAAGAAACATGTCCCAAATGAAAGAACAGGAGAAATCTCCAGAAAAATAGCTAAATGAAATACAGGCTCCTGTATTTCAATTTATCAGATATAGAATTCAAAAAAAGTTGTTATAAGAATGCTTAAGGAACTTACGGAGAACACAAAACCTTAGTGAGAACTACAATAGCTTGAGGTAGCAATACTTATACCTCAAAGAATAAACTTTAATATAAAGTCTATGGCAAGTAACAAAGAAAGGCACTACATAATTATAAAAGGAAAAATCCAACAAGAAAACATAACCTTTGTAAACATTTATACACCCAACATAGGAGCCCATAATATTTATAAAGCCAACCTTGATGGACATAAAGGGAGAGGCTGATAATACAGTCATAGTAGGGTATTTGAACAACACATTGACATCAATAGATAGATCTTCTAGAAAGAAAATCAACAAGGAGACAGTAAACTTAAATGACACACTAGATCAGAGGGACTTAATAGAATTCTTCAGAACATTTTACCCCAAAGCAGTAGAATATACATTTTTTTCAAGTGCACATAGAAATTTTCTAGGATAGGCCACATGTTAGGACACAAAACAAGTCTCAGTACATCATAGAAGATGTACTGAAATCATATCAAGCATCTTCTCCAACCATAATTGTATAAAACTGGAAGTCAGTCAAAAGAAAAAAAAGCTGAAAAACACACAAAGGTTAGACACTAAGTAATATGTTACTAAGCAATGAATGGCTCAACAATAAGATCAAGGAAGAAATCAAAAGATACCTTGAAGCAAATGGAAATGAGAACATAACAACCCAAAATCTATGGGACATAGTGAAAGCAGAACCAAAAGGGAATTTCATAACATTACAGGTCTATCTCAAGTAACAAGAAAAATCTCAAATAAATAACCTAAATTTATACTTAAAGGAAGTCAGAAAATAAAAACAAACAATGCTAAAATGAGTAAAAAGAAAAAAGGAAATAATAATCAGAGCAGAAATAAAAAATGGAGTAAAAAGGAAGAAATAAAAATGATCGATGAAATTAAGAGCTAGTTCTCTGAAAAGATAAACAAGTATGAAGAACCCTTAAGCAGACATATGAAGAAAAAAAGGGAAGACTCAAATAAAATCATAATAGAAAGAGAAGAAGTAACAGTTGACACGAAAGAAATACAAAGGGTTTTAAGAAAGTATTACAAATAACTATATGCCAACAAATTGGACAATGTGGATGAAATAGATAACTTACAATCTTCAAAAACTAAATCAGAAAAAATCAGAAAATCTGAATAGATAGATTACAACTAATGAAATTGAAGCTGTAGGTCTACCAGTCAAGATGGCAGCATAGGTAAACATAGCTCACCCTCTCACACAACCACATCAAAATGACAACTAAAATATAGAACCATCACTCAGAACTACCAGAAATTGAGCTGAATGGAAGTCTGACAACCATGGAATTAAAGAAACCACATCCATCAAGACTGGTAGGAGGGGCAGAGATATGGAATGGACTGGTCCCACATCCACATATAGTGGATAAAAATTCAAGAGGGATATCTAGAGAGTGAGGAGTCACAGCCCCACACCAGGCCCCCCAGCTCAGGGTTCCAGTGACAGGATAAGCTCCCATAAATTATGGCTGCAAACACCAATGGGAATTGAGTAGGTAGAAGAAACTTCTGTTGTCCCAAGCAGTTCCCCTTAAAAAACCCACACATAGACTTACTCAGACTCATTCCCTTTGAGCTCCAGCACCAGGGGAGCAGCTTGAAGTGTAAGTTGCATTTATACATGGAATACTACACAGCAGAAAGAAAGAAGGAACTCCTACTCTTCATGAGAGCACGGGTAGAAATGGAGAGCATTATGCTAATTGAAATAAGCCAGGCGGTGAAACACAGATACCATATGATCTCACCTATAAGTGGAACCTAATAAAAAAAACAAGCAAGCAAAATGTAACCAGAGACATTGAAATAAAGAACCAAACTGACAGTAACCAGAAGGGAGCGGGGAGGGGGATAACAGGGGAAAGAAGGGAAAGGATTGTCAGGGAAGTTGTATAAAGGACCCATGGACAAAGACAACTGGCAGTAGAATTGAGGGTGGGAGGGGTGTCCATGGGGTGGAGAGCAATGGGGGGAAAATGGAGACACCTGTACTTGAAGAACAATAACACATAAACAAACAAAACAATGGAATATAAAAACAAACAGCAAACAAGAATAACAGAGAGGGAATCATGATACTGGGAGCATTTTGATGGTTTCCAGATGGGAGGAAGGTATGAGGGAATGATTGAAGATGTCAGGGGATTACTAATACAAATAGCTAGTAACAGAATAGCCATGGAGTGTAAAATACAGTATAGGAAACAGAGTAACCAAAGTACCTACTCAAGACCCATGGGCATGAGCAATGGTATGGAGACTGCCTGTAGGAGTGGAGAGTGCTGGTTGGAAGGGGTAAAAGTGGGAAAAACTGAGACAACTGTAATAGCATAATCAATAAAATATAATTTAAAAAGAAACTGAAGCTATAATAGTCATTAAAAAAAACTTCTCAATAAACAAAAATCCTGGGTTGGATGGTTTCACAGGTGAGTTTTACCAAATACTCATAGAAGAACCAATACCTATCCTTCTCAAATTATTCCAAAAAATTCAGGAGAAGGAGAAGCCTCCCAAGCTCATTTTATGAGGCCAGCGTTATCATAATTTCAAAACCAGATATAAGACACTACTAAGAATAACAATTATAGGTCTATATTCATGATGAATATAGGTGCTAAAATACTCAGCAAAATATTAGCAACTGGATCCAGTGATACATTCAAAAGATTATACACCATCATCAAGTGGGATATATTCCAGCAATACAAGGTTGGTACAATATCCTCAAATCAATAAAGGTGATATACCACATAAACAAAATAAAGGATGAAAATCACAAGATCATATCAATATACAGAAAAACACATTTCATGTAATTCAGCACCCATTTGTGATAATAACTCTCAGCAATATGGGAATAGATGGAATATATATCAACATAATATAGGTATAACAAACATATGACAAACCCAAAGCTAACATCATAATCAATCAGCAAAAACTAAAAGTGTGTCCCTTAACTTTGGGAACAAGACAGGAACTCTTACTCAGCCTAATACTGGAAGTTTTAGCCACAGCAATCAGACAAGAAGAATAAATAAAAGATATTCAAATTGAAAAGGAAGGAGTAAAACTGTCATTATTTGTAGATGACATAACAGTGTATATAGAGAATCCTTAAGGTTCCACCAAATACTACTAAAACTGGTGAATAAATTAAGTAAGTAGCAGTATACAAAATAAGTGTCCAGAAATTAGTTGCATTATTATTCATCAATAATGAGCTATTATAAATTGATACTAAAAAAAAATCCCATTTACAGTTGTATCAAAAAATACCTAGGAACATATTTAACCAAGGATATAAAAGACATATATTCAAAGTATTACAATACAATGATGAAGAGATTGAAGAAGATACAAAATATGGAAGCATATATGGTCTTTATGGACAGTAAAAATTAACATCATTAAAATGTCCATATTACTCCAAGCAATCTATGGATTCAATGCAATTTCTATCAAGATACCAATGGTGTATTTCACAGAATTAAAACAGATATTCCAAAAATTTATATGGAACCACAAACAACCCCAAATAGCTGCAACAGTCTTGAAAAAGAAGAACAAAGTTGGAGGAATCATGCAACCTGATATCAAACTGTACTACAAGACAATAGTAATCAAAATAACATAGCACTGACATAAAATCAGTCATATAGATCAATGGAACAGAATAGAAAGCTCAGGAATAAACCCATACATTTATGCTCAATTTATATTAAACAAAGGAAGTAAAAACTTACAATGAGATTTGAATATAAAAACAAGCTATGCAAAAAAGAATACCAGAGAGAGAATCATGATACAGAGAGAATTTTGATGGTTTCCAGGTGGGAGGGGAGTATGGGGGAATGATTGAAGAGGTCAAGGAATTAAGAAGTACAAATAGCTAGTAACAGAATAACCATGGGGTGTAAAATACAGTATAGGAAATGGAGTAGCCAAAAAACCTACATAAGACCCACGGACATGAACAATGGGGTTAAGATAGTCTCTTCAATAAATGGTTTGGGGAAAACTACAAAGATACATGGGAAAAAAATGAAACTGGACCAACTTCTTACACTGTACAAAAGAATAAACTCAAAATGCATTGAAGACTTAAAGGTTAGTTTCAAAACCATAAAAATTCTAGAAAAAAGTAGGCAGTAAAATCTCATGTATTTCAAGTATCAATATATTTTTCTGATTTTTCCTATCAGGAAATGGAAACAAAGAAAAAATAAACACATGAAATGTGATGAAACTAGAAAGTTTGTGTATAACAAAGGAATCCATCAACAAAGTGAAAAGACAACCCACTAAATGGGAGAACATATTTGCCAATGACACATTTGATAAGTGATTGTTATCCAAGATTTATAAGGAACTTATAACTCAACACACACACACACACACACACACACACACACACAATTAAACCCGACAAAATCCAATATAAAAATGGGTAAGGGACCTGAATAGACATTTCTCCAAAGAGGACATACAGATGGCCAATAAACATATGAAAAGAAACTCAATATCACTAATAATCTGAGAAATGAAAATTAAAACCACAGTGAGATATCACCTCACACCTATAGAATGACTGTCACCCATAAATCAACAAAAACAAGTGTTGGCAAAGATGTGGAGATAAAAGAACTCTGTGCACTGCTCATGAGAATGCAGATTGGTGTAGCCACTGTGGAAAGCAGTATGGAATTACCTCAAAAAATGAAATATTGAACTGCCTTAAGACCCATTGATTCCACTTCTGGTAATATATTTGAACAAATGCAAAACACTATTTTGAAAGAATAGCCTTGATGGGGTGTGGTTCATTTGGTTAGGCATTGTCTGGCAAAGTGAAAGGTCACCAGTTCAATTCCCTGTCAGGGCACATGCATAGGTTGTTTGTTTGGTCATCCGTCAGGGCACATATGAGAAGCAATAGACTGATGTTTCTCTCTCTCTCTTTCTTGTTCCCTTCTCCTCTCTCTCTCTAAAAAAAATTACATATAATATATATCCCTACGTTCACGGTAGCATTATTTACAATAGCCAAGATGTTGAAACAACCTGAATGTCCATCAGCAGATGAGTGGATAAAAAAGCTTTGGTATGTTTACACAATGGAATACTACTTGCTTGTATAAAGGGAAGGAAATCTTATCATTAGTAACAACAGAATGGATGGACCTAGAGAATAGTATGCTAAGTGAAATAACTCAGTCAGAGAAAGATAAGTACCATATGATTTCTCTTATATATGGAATCTAATAAACAAACTAACAAACAAAATAAAAATAAACTCATTATAACAGAGAACAGGCTGACAGGTTATCAGAAGGTTGGGGGATTTGGGGATGTGTGAAAAAGGTCAAGGGAATAAGTAAAACAAAAACCTCATAGATACAGACACCAGTGTGGTGATTACCAGAGGAAATGGTGGGTGGGGAGAGGTAGAAGAAGGTAAAGGAGGGATTGATGATGACAGAAGGGGACTTGACTTGTGGTGGTGAACACACAATACACTACTATACATATCATGAATTATGAATTGCCGCCTGAAACACGTATAACTTTATTAACCAGTGTCACCTCAATAAATTCAATACAAATTTAAAAAGAAGAAAATAAATTAAGAAATAAAAATAATATATTTTTAGACTACTATATATGTTTTTATTAGTTTCCTATTGCATTTGTAACTAATTACAACATACTTAGTGGTTTAACAGCACAAATTTGCAATCTTACAGTTCTTGGGGTTGGAATTCCAGAATGGTTCTCACTGGGATAAAAGAGAGATGTTGGCAGGGTTTCCCTTCTTTCTGGAGGCTCCATGGGAGAATCCATTTTCTTGCCTTTTCCAGCTTTTAGAAGCCACACACATTCTCTGTGACTCCTTCCCACCCTCAGTCTTTTTCTCTGCTCACAACTGGAAAAGGTTCTCCAGTTTTATGGATCCATGTGATCAAATTAGACCCACCAGAATATTCTAGGATAATTTTATCTCTGGGCAATTAACCTTAATTATACCTGCAAAATCCCTTTTACAGCATAAGGTAACATTCACAAGTTCTAGGAATTAGGACATGGGCATTCTGGTAGCACAAGTGTATTATTTTACTTACCTTTCTGAAGCACGATTCTTTCTAATACATAAAGGTGTAAGTAAGCTAACAATAGGTCATTTAGACTTGACACTTTATGCACAGAAATTTCATCTCTCAGAGAAAAATTGTGCATAACATTTTTCTAAAGCTGATAATGTAATATTTTTCTCAGATTATATTGTTTCTCAAGAAATTCCAAAATACCTAGTCCCTAAAGAAAATTCAAATAAATTGAATATTTATTTCAGCTAATTTGAATTCACAAATAATGGATTTTTGTTTCTGACTAAATTACTAATGTGTACATTATGTAGGTTGATCTAACAGGATTTAATAGAAGCAATAAGAAGACAAAAATTACCCTTTTATACAGGAGAGATTTTTAAAAATATTTATTATTGAGAGCCTTCTGAGTAAAATAAATTAAACATATTTGGTGGTTATCATTGTAGTTTACAATGTGCTTGATTTATAATTATGAAAGATTTCCATATTTTAACTGAATGTATATCTTTGTACACAATTACTTTGGAAAATTTCTCTGAAACACTAAATATTTACTGATTTATTAAAATAGTGATTATTTTTTTCCTGAATTAGCTATAATTTAAATTATTCTAATAACCCTGTTCTAATAACCCTGTTCTAATTTTTTGAATGCTGGCTTATAGGGAAAAAGTGATTAATTTATCCATTTACCATTTATCCGGAGGCAAACTCTTCCAATATATTCCATTCATCACAGTTATCTGGGATGTAATAGGATGTTGTTCTTACTGCATACAGTTTGAAGAATTACTGTAATGAACTTAGTGCATTGTTATGCCAATTTTTATTCCCAATACACTGATAACAATGTCACACTCGCTTTGCTGACTCTTATTTTTTGAAATTGCTTTGAGAACATATGTGAGGATGATGTGAGACTAATATCCTGTTAAATAATGTGAAAGTGGCATCTGCTTCTTATTCTTGCATATTACTGAATTTAGTAAGTGGTAGAACTTTTTAAAATAAAATATTGATAATTTTGCAAATGATTCTGACCATAAAAAACAAATGCAATTATGTGCCAATCCAAAAATAGCAGTGAATTTTAAAGCTTGAAAAAAAGCAGTCATTATCCAAGTTTCTTTTTTTCTGAATATGTCCTTTCTCAAATGCCAAAAAAATTATTTTAAGTGGGAAAAGTGTGTATAGGAGAACTAGAAAGAACACTAACTGATTTATCAGATAAACTAATCACCATGAGTAATAGTGGTATACGCAACTTTGGGAGAGATACAAATTCTGTGAAAAAATTATTATTGCTTTAGGGTGAAGCAGAAGCAGAGGGTATGCTAATCTAACAGATGGAGAAAAGCTGACAAATGCAGGATTCAGGCAAAGATATTAACATTAAACATATCTCCTGTCAAATTCACAAATACATGGTATAAAACACAGGCACTGAGAACTGAAGCTACAGGGATGTATGGACAAAAAAAAAAAAAAAGACAATCCAAAGAGAACTGTAGACTTTTGAATATATATTTTTCAGATTTATATCCAACCCTTTTGAAATACTATGTTGAATAAGATGGTAGAGGGTGATCATTCCATTTTGATTACCTGTTTCTTTCTCAGAGCGTCATGTCGTAGCCTTTAAAGAAGCATGATCATCTTTTCTAAGTTCAGTAACTGATCACATGTTGATGAAGAAATGTTTTCCCAAGGAAGGTGATATAAATCCTATTTGATGGAATTGCATAATGTGTCATAAGTCATGGGACTCTTTAATGAATTAATGTTTACTGTTTCTATAAATATATGTATGCAGGCAAGTGTTTTATGAGCCATATGTCATGTTGACTATCCCAATGCAATTGCAAAACCACCTGCAAAAAAAGTATAATTGTTTATTGTATTAAGAAAAAAAGAGGATCCTGTTAGAAACAGGAATTGACCTGGAAACAATATGGCTTACACTTTAATTATTTAACATTTATTTAGTCCAAAGATCAATTATTTAAAATGTTTTATTAAATTTATTCTTATAATAAATATATATAATAAACTGTCCCTCATTAAAGGTTGTCGTGTTATAATTTTTCAATATTATTTTCTGTAAGATAAAAAACTCAAAGTTGAATTTATTTTTCTAATTCTATTTGCATAAATATGAGCATAATACTTAACTACGTATGACACTAAGATCATGAATATAATTTGTAAGATACGGTATATTCATCAAATTTATAATTTTAAATAGATGTTACATTGCACTTTCATTACATTTGAATTCATATGAATCAAATTTAATAATATATTTTCTGCAAAATACATAGAGAGATAGAAAGACAGATGGAGGGAGGATGTAAAATAGTCATGTCAGTCCATTTTAATGAGCTTATTCCTGTAGCAATAAATAGGTTCATCAAACTAGAAATAGTCTGCACAGGAGGTTAAAACTCGAATGACTTGATTAAAAGTTTCCCAAATACTGACTAAGAAGGGAAATATGCTGTTCAGATTCCCAAACAAATGTGAAATGATATCATTCTTGACATTCTTGAAGAAGAAATTAAATATTAATTGAAAACCAATGAAAAACAATAATAAATAAGTGAAAGGTTGATAAAATGTGCCTACAGATTTGATAAAAAATTATCCCAATCCAAAATGTTTGTTCCACTGTTATTATTCAATGTCCTATATATAATATAAGCTTACTAATTAAATAACCAGCTACCGAGGTGTTGCCTGGTGCCTTGGCATATGATACCATAAAAGGGACCCACATTTTTTTGCTGTTAGTTAAGACAGCACAGGAGCATAATTTAAATCCCTGCTACCATGAACAACTTATTTGTTAGCCCAATGAGGATGAAACAGACTTAATATGAGAGAGGATGACTGATATTAAGCAAACAATATTATCCACTAGATTGTTTTTTGGTTACATGTAAATAGAGGAAAGAATAGTTTCACATACTACCTTAAACATGTCACCCAATTTCCCAAATTAACAACATGCTGACAGTCTTATTTCATGTAGTCCTCTAATCAGAAATATATTTTGTTTATATATATATATATCTTATATGTATATATATTATATATTATACAGGATCTGGCAGAAATAACGTCACTGAGTGTAATTGGTAGGTTATGAGAAT
This sequence comes from Mormoops blainvillei, assembly GCA_004026545.1. Taxonomy (NCBI): domain Eukaryota; kingdom Metazoa; phylum Chordata; class Mammalia; order Chiroptera; family Mormoopidae; genus Mormoops; species Mormoops blainvillei. The sequence continues at coordinate 26,682 of PVJD01004511.1, forward strand.
GTCTCACATGAGATGGACAGCAATATGAACATTTCACCTAAAATGTCCTATGGTGCACTTAAGTGTGATATTGTTATGTTATAGAATTACATGCTTAAAATTTTGTAATAAAAGATTTGGTATAGATTACCAGCTCATTAAAAAGGGGCATTATTTGTCCCAGACCCTGTGTATATATTCGTCAGAGATTTTTGAAGCAAAACAAAAAGTCATGGTTGTTTAACATTTTAAATTCCACCATGTAATTCAATACATTAACAGGACAAAGAAGAAAAATCATAGAGTCACCTCAATGGATGCCAACAAAAGTACTTGAAAAATTTAATGTGAACTGACTAAGGTTCAGAATAGGAAAGTAACTACTGGAATGAAGTATACTCTGAGAGTTTAGTTAAATAAAGCATTGCTCAAAAACATGGTACAAAAAAACTGATTTTTAAAGTTTTATAAGCCACTTACAGAAATTTCTTTTTAAATTAAACAATTATGTTAGAAATATGAGCTTCATTTTCTCAAATGCCAGTTAGGAATAATAAAAGACAAGTTATTTTAAGTTGAATCTGAGTATGGTTTATGTAAATTTGAAAAAATCACACATTCTTTGGCTTATTTAAACTTAATTGTCACTTAAAATTATTCATGATTTTAAAAATTATTTCAGGTTAATTAACCTCAAGACCCTCTTCTTATTCCACTTTACAAAAAGTAAAAAAGTATGTTTTATTGTTTTCTAGTCAAAATAATGGCTCAATTCTTTCCAAAATGCATGGGTATTTTATTGAGGATCCTTTATCCTGCAATACTAGAGTTAAATAATAATTTTTTCTATAAAATTCAAAACATTAAATATAGTTTTATGATAGGTTGTTAAGCCTCTATAACTACCACTATTTCATTTTACTCATATAACCTTTCATTCATTATTATTTATCTCATGGTTAAATAAATTCTGTTATGTCATACTGAAGCATTACTTTGATGAGAAGAAATTACATACCTCTTAAAGACAAAGAACTAGAGAAAAATTATATATATATGCACACATTTAATATTACATTGTATGCATATAAAAATGCATAAACACAAAAATAAATGCTATGGTTGTCATTTCATGTGACTGTGGCCCCTGAGCTGTGTCTTGGGCTGCTTTCTCTGCTGTGCTTCAAACTAACAATCTAGGGGCCAGATTACAGGGTGAGAATTTATTTAGTCCATTGTAATCTCACAATTACAAGAGAAGAAAGTCAACATATTAAGGTGAATCAAGAGGAGTTGTTGATTTTTCTCTTCTTTCCTCTAGTTATTTTCAATCTCAAATTTACTAAGCCTCCTTTTATTCTGACACAGAACAGGTTTTCTGGGTGTTCTTACATAATTGGATTTTTGTCTGCACCTCTAATAGTTTTAAAAAACATGACATCTCTCATCAGGGTGTTATTTTTGCCTCTTTAACTACTGTGAGGAAGCCCATGTAGTATAGAACAGTAGTTATTTTAAGCTCCTCTTAGTTTATGAGTCATACATATGATCCTTACTAACTATTGCTCCCTGTCCATCAGGCAGTGAAGTGAAGGAAGTGGGTGTGTCTACCAGTGTCATTATTAAGATTTATATGGATAAGTAGTTCTCTTTTTCATCAGATGGGCCCAGCAGAGCTGCCAGCTAAAATCAAATTGAAATAACACAGTGTACCCATCCTATTTTCCAAGCTCTGGCCAGGACTTGCAGTGGAATTAAAGCACATTAAAGGAACCTGTGTCCTGAAGCTGAGACCAGCACTCAGTCTGAATTCAGCTCTGCTTGCCAGTTGACCCATTGTTTTACTTCTTTTACTTTGACCCAGGTGAAAATCAACAACGACCACAAACAAAGCAAACAAACAAAACAAACAAACAAAATTTGAGTGACAAAGAGACAGGGGCTTTTCAATAAATATTTATTTAAACTTATTCACTTTAAATTTACTCATTTGCAACAACTAAAATGTTTGTTTTTACATAATTATAACTATTATCACCTTACATTGCATTGGTGAGAAAAAAAGGAAGGCTATATCTTTTCTTTTCTTTTTTCCCTCTTCTTTTCTTTCTCTTTTCTCTTCTTTCTTTTTTTCTTTTCTTTTCTTTCTTCTCTTTTCTTTCTTTTCTGTTTTTCTTGTTTTTGGAGGACACCCACAACATTCTAAGTTCCAGTCTACTCTTATTTTTCCATTTATAATGAAGAAAACAACCCCATTCCAAATGAAAATATCAGATAAAAAGGGCACAAAATTGGTTGCTGAAGTCATAGCACTAGTATCTCCAGTCATTCGCTAAAAATATGTTATTAGGAGAGATGAAGTAATGAACCCTATTGATCCAACTGAAAACAGTAAAATATAAAGTCATTATTTTAATACTTTAAGAAATAATGCCAACACCTTTTAAATTTTGACAAAAAGATGCATGTAGACATTTTAGATGACACAAAACAGCATTATTTGTGCATTCAGAGATAAACATCATGGCACAGGAGCCAGAGCTAGACACACGTCAGTCTCACCTTTTTCAGTCCCTTAGTTCCAATGACATTACATTTTTCCTATTCTTCAAAGTTACCAAACAGGCACATGCCTTTAACTTTGGACTCAATATTCCTTTTGTCTGAAATTCACATACCTTAAATATCATTATAGTTTTATCCTTTAATTCATCAGGCCTCTTCTTAAATATCAGATTATCAGAATGTCTGCACTCTCCATCCTTTATAAGTTGTATTTCTTCCATTTTCTATCTTCGTTACTTAACTTTACTTCCTTCATATAGTTATCAGCTCATGACAAGTTAGTTGTCCGATTACTGATTATTTTCCCCTACTAGAATGGTAGCCCAACAAAGGCAAGGGCTTCATTTGCACCCTTCATTATTCTATGACCTCTATCTCACAAATCTGCTAAACACAGTTGAATAATTATTTTTGAAAGACTGAATGAAGTCTAACTGCAGGAAATATGCCTCCTGAATCTCTATATAGTGGCATATTATTATCGTTTTTTCTGTACCAGAGAAAATTATCAACTGACTTTATACTCTTAATGTTTTTATTTTACATTCATTTTATTAAAATAAATGTTGGTCTGTAATTTTATTTTCTTGCAGTGTCTTTTTTCAGTTTTGGTACTAGGGAAATGCTGGTCTATAGAATCAGTGTGGAGGTATACCCCATGCTTCTGTCTTCTAATGGAGATTGTAGAGAATTGGTATAATTTCTCCCTTCTTAGGTAGAGCTGACCAGTGAACCCATCTGGGTCTGGTGCTTTCTGTTTTGGAAGTCTACTAAATTTATGGACTAAATTTCCTTAATAGATATAAGCTTACTCAAATTGTCTATTTCCTCTGTGTGAGTTTTGGCAGATGTGTACATTTCAAGGAATTGGAGCATTTCATTCATTATCAGATTTAAGGCCATAGAGCTGTTCATGGTATTTCTACCTTATGCTTTAGTGTCATTGAAATCTGTAATGATTTACCTCTTTTATTTCTGATGTTAGTAATTTGTATCCTTTGTTATTTTTTTTAGGTGCACTAAAGACATTGATTTTATTAATCTTTTAAAGGAACCAGCTTTTGGTTTATTGATACTCTCTACGTATGCATATAAATACTATAAATTTCCATCTAAGCATGGTTTTTGCTGCTTCCCACAAATTTCAGTAATTTATATTTTCATTTTTATTTAGTTCAAAAAAATTTTAATCTCTCTTGAAATTTAGTCTTTAACGCATAGGTTTTTGGCAAGGGTATTGTTTAATTTTTATATATTTGGGGATTTTCTAGTTATTTTTCTGTTAATTGATATTTAATTCTATAGTGAACTAAAATCAGATATTGTATTATTTCTATTCTTTTAATTTAATTAATATGTATTTTATGGTCCAGAATGTGGTCTATCTTGGTGAATATTCCATGTAAATTTGAGAGGAATGTGTGTTCTGTAGATGATCATGTTGTTGAGTTCAACTACATATTTTCTGATCTTCTAATGACTAGATCTTTTCATTTTTGGTAGAAAGTTTTTGAAGTCTCCCACTATAGTAGTGGATTTAGCTATTTGTGCAGATTTTCCAGTTTTTGCATAAAATATTTTGATATTCTGTGCTTAAGTACCTACACATTAAGAGTTGTTATGTCTTCTTGGAGAATTGCTCCATTTACCTTTATGGAATACTCCTTTCTCTTTATCCCTGATAAATTTCCTTGTGAAATTCGTTCTGTCTAAAATTAACATGGTTACTTTTTCCTTCTTTTGATTAGTTTTAAGATGATGATTCTTTTTCTATTCAATTACTTTTTATCTATGAGTTTTTGGCTTGTTTAAAGTGGTTTCTTGTATACACAGTATAATTATGTCTTATTATTTTATCTAGTCTGACATCTGTCTCTGAATGATATATTTAGAAAATTGACTTTTAAATGACTATTGGTATATCTACCATTTTTGTTAGTGTATTTTTTTTATCCTCACCTGAGGACACACTTATAGATTTTAGAGACAGGGGAAGGGAGGGAGGGAGAGAGAGAGATAGGGAGAGAAACGTCGATGTGAGAAAGAATCATCAATCTGTTGCCTCTCTCATACATGGCCCAGGTGTGGCTGAACCCACAACCTAGACATGTGCCCTGATGAGGAATTTAACCTGTGACCTTTCAGTTTATAGGACGATTCTCTAACCAACTGAGCCACATTTGCGAGGGTATATTTATTAATGTTTTTCATTTATTCTTTTTTCTTAGTTCCTATTTGTCTTAAACATTTTTTCTGCCTTTTTAGGTTTTCATTAAGCATTTTAGATGATACCATATCCTCCCCTCTTTTTGCTTATCAGTTATACAATTATACTTTTTCTTTTTAAAATTCTCTTAGTGTTTTCTCTAGGGTTTTTGTTATACCTTTACAACTAATACAAACTTGCTTTTAAATAATACTATATAGTTTCACAAGTAGTGCACATGTTTTATGATAATAATATATTCCTAATTTCTTCCTTCCTTTTTTGCATACTTTTATTCACTTAACATATATAAGCATGCATAAGATGTATGCATGTGGGCAGGTATATATAAATGCAATGTTTATTTATAATATATAATATATAACATAAATATAAAATAGAAGAATTACTACTATATTTTGAACAAACTATTTTCTGTTGTCTGTCAGATTAATTATGAATAATAAAAATAAAAGCATTATTTTAACTTTACTCCATTTATCTAGTGCTTTTTTTTCAAAGATAACAGTTTCAGTTATTTAGTCTTTTCCAGTTTTAGCTCACATAGCTCCGAAATATTTTTTTAAATTGTATAAAATGAACTTGAGAGAAAAATAATAATTTTTTAAAAAGTTTGGGAAAACTCTATTGGAAGAAACTGAAATAATTTAATTAGTCACATTTGTAATAATTTTAAAAATATTTAAAATTATTATATAAATATTCTATAATAATTTCACTGTGGCATAAGCAAAATTCTGTATTAGTTTTCTTAAATTGTGTTGTCCGAAGCAAAAGGTATAATTAACTAGAATTTCAATATTGAAGCATTCATTATTTTATACTGCATATCCACCATTTTCTTAATTTATGTTATTATTATGTACTTGTACATTTGAATATCATATGATAGAAAATAGAAATGAGAGAAAATAGATAAAGGAATTCAATAAAAAATAAAAGCATTATTTTATAAGTAAAATAAGTGAAGTAATATTTACTTGCTATTTATCAGCCAAGAATATAGCTCTTATTAATGTTTCCATGGCCCTCCCAACTAGCCACCCTATTACAAAAGAAAACAAGTTTGATTTTCAACAAATAAAGGAAACAAATACATATTGTTTAACTTCTTAATCATTATATTTTAAAATTTTATATGGGCTTTCAAGATGCTTCTCCTACAATATCAGCTCCAATTTATCCAATATTTAAGTGCTGAATACAAAGTTAAGTTATACAGGAGGTTGTTGGTCTTTCACCTGTTTTAATGCTTCTACTTTGGAAAACTGTTGCACTTTGTTGAAATTCTGCTCTTTGAATCCACTGCAAACCATTTAAACATCCTCTAAGAAGAATTAACTTTTTTTGTCTCTGTACTCAAAAATTAGTTTATACCTTTACTAAAACACTGGTCTTTATGAAAGTTTAGAATCTATATATTGTTTCTGCATGTCTTAATCACTTGCTTTAAACTATAAACTATTTGGGAGTTGGTTCTGTATTGTTTTTAAATTTTGGATTATCTTGATGTCACATTATGGGGATAATCCAAAGTTTAGTGCTTTTTCATTTTTTTTATGTAAATCTGGTTTACTGACATCATTTTACTTCCCTCTTAAGAATTTCTTTTAACATTTCTCGCAACACAGGTCTAGTGTCAACAAATTACCTCATTTTTTCATTTTATCTGAAAAAAATATATGTATATATACATATATATTTATACACATATATATTTATATATTATATGGAAGGAAAATTTGCAGGATGGAGAATTGTAGATTCTTTTAATTTTTTTTCTCTCTCAACTCTTTAAATGTTTTACCTCATGCTTGCCTTGCTCCCATGGTTTCTGTGGAGAAGTAGGATATTAATTCTTATATTTACTCCTCTATAGGTGAGGTGGTTCCTTTCCTGTGGCTTCTTTGGGATTCTTTTCATCATCTTGGAATTTCTTCAGTTGATTATATTACACACAGGAGTAGTATTTTGGCATTTATCCTCTTTGGTGTTTTCCAAGCTTCTCGGATCTATGATTTGTGGTCTGACATAAATTTGCAGAAATTATCAATCATGATTCTTTCAAATATTTCTTCTTTCCTCTTCTGATATTCCATTACACATAAATTTTACACTTTGTAGTTGTCTCACAGTTCTTAGATTCTGTGTGGCTTTATTTTTGTCTTTTTCTATCTTTTTTTTTTTTTTGTTCTGGTAGTGTCTTTTGTCAGAACCTCAAGCTCAGAGAGTCATTTCTTAGTCGTATCTAGTCTACTAGTGAGCCCAATGAAAGCCTTCTTCATTTCTCTTAGTATTTTGGTCTCTAGTATTTCATTCTGATTTTTTTCTTAGAATTTTCATCTCTCTGCATATGTTTGGCATCTATTCCAATATATTGTCCTCCTTTTTCATGAAGTTACTTAGCATATTAATCATAGTTTTAAAATGTCCTGTTCTGATAATTTTGGCATTCTTGCCATATTTGAGTGTGGTTCTCATCATTCCTCAGTTTCTTCTAATTGCATTTTTGCCATTTAGCAAATTTCTTAGTTTTTTTCTTGACAGCTACAGCATCACGATATATTTAATAAAAGGAAGTTCTGTCAATAGGCCACATCAGTAATGTGGCGGTAAGGTACTGGGGTCCGGGAAGTGCTACATACTCCTGTGGCTGGATTCCAGTTTTCTAGTGATCCTGTGCCCTAGACTGTTAACTCTCAAGTGATCCTCCACAAAAGATGGAACATTCTAATTGTGTCTTAAATTAAAAAAAAAACACATATTTTTGTATACAATATTGTCCAGAAGTTACATGAAGGCAAGAAATTATTGTTGTGATCGGTTTGGGGAAGTTACAATGTCAAGATTCCATGCAGCTGTCCTCCGTTTTAGTTATGCCACTGCATTAAAAGTACTCTCAAGTTCATACCTTTGTTCAATTAAAACCCTACCAAAGGATTTTGAATGTAGTTCTTTGACTGCTTGTCATGTCATTAGGTGTCTGTTTGACAAAAAAAAGATAGCTTGAATTTCTATAAATAATTTGAAATTATTACAGACTTATGAATAGTCAGATACATGGAAGAATTTAGCAAATATTTTAAGAAACACGCTTCCCATGGCTATGTCCAGAAGTTTTCTATCCTTCTAAGAGGAATATTATCTTAGCCAATGTAGAGGAGAAATCCACTTATCCTGTTTATTGGGTAGAGTGGAATCATGAAAAAAATATCACTTTAAAGAATTACATTATGAAATAAAATATATCTACACTTCTTTTAGTTTCATTGCTATTGGATCTCATATATATTTTATAGAGAAGAGAAAGAGTAGAATATGGAATTAAACTAAGTTGAACACTACTACTAAGAAACAGTTTCCCCACAGTGTAAACCCTGTGATATTGAAAGTAATACTTATTTTTTAAAAAGTGTCTGTTAAACAGGTTCATGGTGTGTTTGTCATTGTTACATTTTGGAAAGGGCTGATGGATAGCATTACTCCTGGGAATGATTGCATGTTTGTTTGTTTGGTTATCAGTTATTTACCCAGTTATTATCCAAGGGGATAGTGTGTCATTTCTCATTATTATATTTTAGCTATGAAAAAGAACATGTTATACAATTAGGGCTCAACACTGAACAGACTGGTACAGCAAATATGGGCAGATACTGAATTTTTCTTGGAGGACTAATTTAAAGCTGTCAAGGCTTTGACATTTTCCTTTTAAAATTTCTAGTAATTTTTACAAGGAAACATTGAAGGGGTCATTAATTCTGCTAAAACTATCAAATCTTTAGACATCAGGTGAATATTTCTAGATTGTACACAACATATACACATGCAAACTTCCTTTTCCAATGACACTTTTTGTACAGTTATTAAATAGGTTTTCATTATATGACTAACCAAATAGGTTTTCATTATATGACCAGCTATTCTCTAGGAGAGAATTAATGTTTGGATTGGCTATGATCTCAATTTCCAAGCTGTTGGGAATGGCTTAAGATGTTTCCCCTCTGAACAAAAATATAATTTGAGGCAAGGGAGTTAGGTCCCCATAAGGGATTAGGTAGGAAAATTTCATACAGAATTATAGGATCTGTTAGGATGCTTTTGAGTGGCAGATAAATAGAGGTATTAGCTAAAGAAAATGAAGGTAGGATCTGGCCTCTAGGATTGTTTGCTTCACCAGTGGCTCCACCACATAATTAAAAGCCAGTGCTTTATTTTCCTCTTCTCTACCTTCAAAGATTAGAAGACTGGTTTACTGGAACATAGAAGACTGCTTACAGAATCAGTACTACATGCTTTCTTTATCATATCCAATGGCAAGACAGAGTCAGAATTCATAATGTGCTTTTAAGAACAAGTAACTTTCTCAGAAGCTATTAAAACTGCCCCCCCCATATTTTATTGGTCATCTGTATTATGTACCATATTTTTAACTGCTACCTGTAGTCCAATCTACTTTACTCCAGCAATGGAGGTTACCTCTCCAAATTGCACTAGTGCCATTCAATAGGTGAGAATTTGAATGAATAATAAAATAAATGCTGTTGTTATCTGCAAATTTACCTCTCCACCACTAGTATTTCTAGAAGTGTTCTATCCTAATTAGAATATCATCACAACCAAACTACAGGGGAAATCCTCTTACGTTGTTTATTGGGTAGAGTGAAAGCATGGAAGTAATGGCAATCTGCAGGGGTGCACCAGATCCACTTTTACAAAGCCACCCTGATCAACCATGCAATGTAAATAAACAGGGTTAGTTTAATAAGGAAAAGTAGCATCATGGCAGAATTTCTAACCTCCATCGAGCAAACATCTTCCCATATGTAACTTCGATTTAGAAATATTTCAGCTATAGTTGCTACAAATTACCACTGTTAACAATCTTCTAATTCTGGAAGCCCCCAGTACAAAAGACCTCACTTCTGGTTTTCCATTTGGTCTTGTTCCCTTACACTATATTTATCTAACTATCTTGGGCTGAGGTATTTTTCTAAAAGTAGGGGGAAAAGTTAGATATTTTCCTTTTTTTCCACTTTGTTTTATTTATTTACTTTTGTTGTTGTTCAGGTACAGCTGTCTCCATTTTCCCATCACCACTTTTTCCTTTTTAAAGTTCATCAAGACCTATCCTTTTACCTACAGGCAATATTGAAGACCCACTGTTGTATGATATGTAGTATGTTGCATCAAGCACTTACTCGGTGTATCTGAATCTTTTATGATATGAAAAGAGAAAGAAGACAACACGGGTATTGGCAATGCTGATTTTCAATATAATTAAGAGTAGAGGTGCAAAAACAAATGAAATTAGGTTTGACTAATAAATATGATTGGCAAAATGTATGCCTATGTGTTTACTGATATTGATAAAGGAAAAAATTTCATGTTTAGGTGATCAAACAAGTATATAATGATGACTTCCTTAACAGTCTTGAGAAAAACACTATTTAATTAATTGAAAAATTCATTAAAGGCCTTCAAAAACTTTTAAATATAGACCTTTCTGCATAAGACCAACATAAATGCAAAAGAGGAAAAAGACAGCTAATAGAATGTACAGTAATTCATTGAAATATTCTGATGGATTAAACATGTGATTGATTTAATTTCAGCATACCCTTCCATGGAATTATATTGTCTGCATGATTATATTCGTTGTGCATGTTTATCTCTGTTCCTGTGTAGGACTATATATGTAAAATGACATTATACTTTCTTTGAAGAAATTTTAAAAGGACAGTTGGATTACATTCTATTTTCCCTTTATCTGTGAGGTATACGAACAAATAACTATGGAAGAAGCAACTCCAGTGTTCGGAGACCTTCCAGAACCAGTCAGCTTTGCCTCTTTTCACTCAAATCCTGGGTCACTCAGCCTTGCATTGCATGCTTTATTAAAAGATAGGAGCTCTCCAAAATTAAATGTAGCTTCTTGAGAAGGTTGAGGAGGCTTCTGACACTGGGACTAGAGTAAGTAAACATATTTATACCTAAATTTTTTCCAATTCCCACTGAATGAATAGTGCCTGTTAAAAAGGAAGTATCTATAGCTGTGTGGAAAACCTGTAGGAAGAACAAAAAGAGAAGAATTGCTAACAATAATTATTAGAATAGTGATAAATTAGCATTATTCATTAGAAAAAGTTCTAAGTTCAGAGTGTGCGTATGAATGCGTATAGTAATGGCTTTCTAAAAATGTGTCATTCAACAGTATTTTTTTATTCTGCGCTTTTAAGAAAAATGTGTATGCATGCACACATTTAATTTTTATGTATATGTTTGTGTATGTGTGTAAAATAAAGGTGTTTTCTAAATGATATTAAAATTAAATAGTCTAATGCTTGTTTTAAACCCAAATAAATTGTCTCGCCCTTCCTTAACCCTGGGATCATGAACCGTGTTTTATAGAGCATAAGATCATGGAGAACAGCTAAGAGTAGTAAATTCAAGGACTATATTTTGGCATTTAATTTATTTCTCTATTAATTAAACTATAGTTAAAACATACATGGTTTGCATATACTTACTGATTATATATATATAACATGCATATATATGTGTGTGTGTATGTGTGTGTGTATGTATATATATATATAAATATATATTGCATGTGAATATGTCAACTCTGAGAATATTCTAACCTAATGGGCACCAGATGGAATTTGGGAGCAGAAAACAACTGAGGGGCAACAGTATTGTTTGCCCTACTATGGATAAACAAGATTTAGAATAATGTGTTTAAAATTGAAAAATAAGAAGATGGAGATTTAATATACATGAAAAGAACATGTATAAAGGACCATTGACAAAGACAATGGGGGGGCAGGAGGTGGCAGGGGTGGGTGAGTAGAGCAGGGGAGAGTAGTGGTGGAAAAATGAGGACAACTGTAATTGAACAACAATACAAAGATTTAAAAAAAGAATTATAAAGAGAAAAGATTTAGAACTGGGTAAAAGTATTGGGAAGAGAATGAAAAATAAATGTAAGATCAATTAAGTAAATTCTGGAACTTCAAATAGGAGAGTTAATAAATAATACATAAAATTAATTAACCAGTAAAGGAAAGTACCCACTTGAAAACCCAAACCAGCAAATATTAAAAGAGTATAACTTGTAAATTAGGACTGAGACTTAGAAGTGAGGTTGTTGGTGGTAAAATTGGCTACTTTTACATGTTATTTCTTTTACTCTTCTGAAACACTGCGTATTTTGAAAACTTCATTCTTGTATAAACTTTATAATAATTTTTAAATTAAAAAATATGACCCCTGACTTGAGAACATCATGAAAGTGTGAAAGAGAAAAGATAATTTTCCATTCCACATTGTTTACATTGTTTTAATTTTTAAAAAGGGAGACATTACTAAATGATATTTTCAGCATTTAAAATATCACTTTCCATATCAGTATATTAAGGATTGCTCTTGTCCTCTATTTCACAATTGCTCCATTTGTATTACCAGTTTCAATATCAAAATACTCTGGCATACCTTCAGCTACTACCATACTTGACATTTGATTTCTAGGACGAATAACTACTCAACAGATCTTTAAAGAATAAAATGCACAAGAGAAATACAATAATGTTGCAGGAGTGAAAGAAGCAGGAAATGTTCCATGTGTAAATCCCACTGTGTGCAATTTTCAAGTAGGCAGTTGGTAAAAATCTCAGTAATAGTGCATCCCTTTTCTTAGCCTCTTTAATTTCTTTCTTTCTGCATAAATTCTACAATAAAAATGTGTTCTTTTGAAACACTATACATAAAGTTTGATGAAGTCATTGTCAGTCACCTTCCACTTTATTAGTTGTGCCAGTGTCACGCAAGTAAGTAGCTATCACTTACAGAGAACTGGCTTCTCCAATTACACTACATAGAAGCTTTTGGGGTTTGAAACAACAACAAAAAGTACTTAATTATTTATTTATTGTTGTTCAATTACAGTTTTTCCCATTTTTCCCCCATTACTCTCCCCTGCTCTACCCACCCCCCACCTCCCACATTCAATCTTCCCCCCGCTGTCCCTGGGTCCTTTATACAAGTTCCTTGACCTGACACTTCCCCTTCTTTCCTATCTCCCTCCTCCCCCCCAGCTGGTTACTGCTCAGTTTGTTCTTTATTTCTGTGTCTCTGGTTCTATTTTGTTTGCTTGTTTGTTTTGTTGATTAGGTTCCACTTATAGTTGAGATCATACGGTATTTGTCTTTCACCACCTGGCTTACTTCACTTAGCATAATGCTGTCTAGTTCCATCCATGTTGTCACAAAAGGTTGGAGCTCCTTCTTTCTCTCTGCTGCATAGTATTCCATTGTGTAAATGTACTATAGTTTTTTGATCCACTCATTTACTGATGGGCACTTTTCCTTCTTTTTCTTTCTTTTTTCTTTTTATTTTTTTGTCTTCATTTAAGTTATTTTGATGCATAAAGGTACAGTAATGTAGTTCTTCAGGAGGACTACATGCAATTAGTTATGAGTTTTTTAAATAGTACTCAGATTAGATTTGGAACAGCTTCTCAGACCTGTTCCAGATGAATTTAATTCTTACTCTTTGTTTGGAAAACACCAAGATGTATTCCTGACTTAAAGAGAAGGGGAAAAGAAATTCAGAAGTCAAACATAATGGGTAGCTATAGATACAGTTCTATTCTCACAATTTAGAGACAGCATAACTACACATTTTTTACACTATTTGCTGTAGAAGCAGAGAAAAATAGCATGTTGTGTGTAAGGATATTGATCCATCTTGTGACTCACCGTTGCATGTATTGGTGCTGGGGCCTTTAATCTAGACAGACTTTACCGGGGAGGAGGTACATGGAGCCTCACCCACTTTTGTTTCCTTGAGGAAAGGTGAAGTGGATTGGTTTTTGTGCTTAGATGTTTCACAGGATTTTCTGTACAACAGTAAAATGCACTTATACAAAGATGTGCAGATTTTTGTAAAAGGGAAAGGTAAATATACTCCCTGGCTCCATTATTTGGTAAAAGTAATAAAAATAACTTTTATTTCCTTCACATTTTATATAAATTACAAGGCAACTGTAAGTGCCATTGAATTTTCAACCACACCTGACCTGGGTTTCCAGCACATTAACCTCAGATTGACCCTATACTTTCACAAGGATGATAGTCCATATCATGCGACTCCCTCCTTTGAATATTAGTAGCTTATAGAATGGGCAGTATAGTAGTATATGACCCTTTTTGTTATAAATACTTGTGTGTTTATTTCATACACTAATGGGATGAAGTCTTTGAGACCAGATAATGGACTGGCTTGTATTTCTGTGAGCCTTGACATAGTTGCTAATTCAGATTATTAGCAGTCAACCGTTAGACAGAAGTTCAGCCTTTTCTATTGTTCTACTCTTTTGCTTGTTTTTTCCCCATGGTTGGTAATATTACCCCCAGTTTCAAAGACTTAAGTGACTTCTTACCATTCGAATCAGCTGAGAAGCTTTAAAAATACACTAGTGCCCTGGCCCTAACCTAGACCGATTAGAATTTCTGGAAGTGTTTCATATATATAAATTTTCAGAGCTCCATAGCTTATTGTAATATACAGTTGAGGACAAGAATCAATGATATAGACAACGATATTGGACAAAGTCTATCCATCTCCCATCTATATCTCCATTACAAAAATATTCTCATTCTCAGTTTTCATTGTGTACTCCTTTATTTCTGAAATCTTTGTTTTCTTTGCTAGACATAATAGAAAGTTCCTTCATTGAGGGTCTTAAATAGGTGCTCACTGCACTAAGTTGTATATATTTATTACTGTATTTTGTACTTATTATTTTTTTACAATGTATAAGTGTAAAATCTGGGAGGGTAATATACTCAAGGTGAAACAACTAGTTATTGTGTTATGTTTTTAGGGTTTTATTGTTTACTTTCTTCCCCTTTGGCTGTGTCTTAAGGATCTTGTCCACAAAAAGTTTCTGAACATATCTTTCACTAACAGTGGAAAGTTTTCTATTGCCCTTTCCCTGTTTCAGACCTTATAAAGAAATAACAGAAGTAATTGATTTTCTCTTGCTTTGGTTTTTAACTACATTATGGATATGCTGCCAGTTAAATCTAAGATACCCCATTTTTGCTTTTCATTATCTCAGGGTTCACTGGAACATGGAAATAGAAAGAAGCTAAGGAATAGAGGAAATAAATGACTTCTCTAAGGTCACAAAACTTGTAACTAGTAGAGACAGAATTGAAACAAAATTTACCTTATTTTTTTCCTCTGAAATATTTCAAACATATGTATAATAATGTTGAAAAATAATAAATTAATATTCTCACCATTCATTCTAACAAAACTAGTAATTTTTGCTCCTATTTTATAAAACAAAGAAATAAAATATTACATATATTAATGTTCTTGTAAGAAGCTCTTTCAGATTCCATTCAAATCCATTTCTTCCTCTGTCACTACTGACTGACACCAGAGCTCTTAAATTTGGTGTTTATTATTTCAGGATATATTACTACTAAAATAATGTATATGCTTTGCATTCATAATGATTTCTATATACTCTCTTTTTAAATTTGCCTCTTATTTTATTTATATCCTTAAGACTATAATACTTTAGCAAATTAAACCCATGTTAAATAGCACTCACTAGTACTATCTTAATCAAAGAAGTTATCTCATATGTGATGTTTAATTAAATTTACATCATAACTGTTCAGTATAATATAAGCTAAATATTAAATTACTGTTGTATTGCATCCTAATAAATTTTAATTCTCTTATTTCAACTATTTCAATGATCACAAAATGAGATTTCTTATATCAGTAATTTCTGATGTGTCATCTTTCATTTTCAGTTTCAGCTTTTTCTGTAATTTTCTATTATCTATTATATCAAGTTTAAAATCTAAAAATGGCCAGAAACTAAAATAATGTTGCATAATCTTTAGAAAAGTAACAATGGGTTTTAACATTACCTGAAACCACCACTACCCTTTTCTTCATTCTTTTTTAAAAATATTTTTAATTTCATACCACTGATCTGAATGCTCTTTCCATTACACGCATGCTAACATTTTGGTCATATGGGTTTATTCCACTCCCTCTGCTTCTGTTGAGATTATCACATCTGTCTAAACCATACTCTCATATCTGATGTAAAAATTTCATTCATTACTGTGTTCTTTTAAAGAAAATGCAAATAAATAATTTGGGAACTCAAGTTCTTATTTTATATTTGAGAGGATATTTATCTAAATTAATCTTTCAAACTTACAAAGGACTATTTAGCCAGCCTTCACTAGCATACCGTTAACTCTACTAGAAGTGCTGTGAATTCTGCTTTGATTTATGTGCTTATATTATACCCAAGGATATATATCTTCCTCCCTCCCCAGAACAGAGAACTTGTATAAACTTGCCAATTCTTTGAGCAGACAGTAATCCTTCACTAACTACAAACAGCCCCCTTTCAAACCCAGTGTCATTACTCTCCATGTGTTCAATGACAATATATTGACACATATACTCAGACCTCCAAGTACTTTACCTACCATTAATGGCATTTGATATATTTTTCTCTAGTTACCTTCAATGTAAGAGAGAAAATAGTTTTCAATTAAGAAATCTGGAGTGACAATCATATCCTAAGTTATTTCTGCTACTGTCATGATAGTGTAGTATTTCTGAAATGAGGAATCTGAAAAGCAAAGCATAAAGCTAAGGATTATTATCAGCGAATGTCAGCTGTCATGCATTTCTTGGTTACTCTAGGCAAATGTCCAACTATTGAATTACTGTATTTTTTAATAAGAAAAATAGGAATATTGCTTTAGCTGGTGATATAGCTTATAGATATTCTAAACCAACTATAAAAGAACTGTGTTTTTTCCACTCAAGATTTTTCTCTTCATGGTGGCACTTAACTTTCTAGAAATCAAAAACAAAATTATTTTTTAAAATGAAACTGAAAGTATATCATAGAGAAGCCCTACTACTTCCTAGTGGTAGGATAATGTGTTGGGGCCAACTAGCGAATTAGCACAAAGGCTTGAGGGGTGAGTCTTGTATACACCATGAAGATCCATATACAGTGCTACTGGCTGATTCTAATGGAGAAGTAGTATTTCAAGGTGTCAGAGTCTCAACTGCCATTGGAAAATGGCTGCGACTTAATTATTAAGCAGTAAGATTACAAGAGTTAAAATTAATATTGAGGCAGTTGGCAGCATTGGGTTGGGTCACATTATTTATCTGCTCTATTTATTTGTCAGAATAGCCAGGAGGCTCTCTCCAGCACCAGGAGGCAAAATGATGTACACACTTTAAAAAGCAGACACTGGAGATGAGGAAGGTTCTGTGTTGTTTAGCCCAGCAGTATTCATGTAATTGGATCTGGGGCCTGACATCACTAATGCACTTAATGGCAGGAGGTGATGGAGGCCCATCTGTACTGGCCTGCTGACTTGATCAGATCAAGAAAGAGGCAGGTCAGTTTTCTGAATGAATCAGAGCCAAAATTAGGATGCTGAAGTTTTTGTCCATCTAATATGAAGACAGAAAGAAATCTGCTGTTGTATGATGCAAAATAAAAGTACTACGTATTTTAAGAGGATGTCCTAAATTACATACAATTTTCAACTGAGTTTTTATGTAAATATATTATGTTTCTAAAATTTGTGAAGTACACTTATTTATTTACTGTTGGATGACTTTTTTTGCATACTCTGTTTTTCTCTTGCTTGTTTTTTTTTCAGTGAGATTGTATAACAAAGTTATAGTGTAGTATAAATTCACAATCACGGAACCTAGGCTTATATCACATATAGTAGTAACCCCTATGTCCTTATGAAATGTGTTTAGCTTCTCTGTGCAAGTGCCTCCATCTTTAAAATGAGGTTTATAGAATTTTTGCATTAAAGATGTCCTATTAAATGCCTGGTCCTATTAAATGTTTGGTAACATTTAAGACACATAGTAAAAGATCAATTAGCACATATGTAAACATTATTAGTAGTATAGCAGTGTTAGAAAAAAAGTCTATTAGACCTGATTTTGCTCCATGTAGTTTTATTTATGGGATCTGTTTGAAGAAGTTGGGTAAGAAAGAGGGAAATACATTCATGCAAATAAATGAGTCCAGTGACATCTTCTGAGCTACTAGCTCAACAGGAATAGTGGCTATTGGCTAAAGAACAGTGCCAATTCCTTATGCTCTTTGTTTAATTTCTATTTTGAAATTACCCATTCGTGCTACTGCCTTGCACACCTCTATACTATATAATGCTTTCATGATGTCTTTCTATTTTCCTTTGAAACCTACTTTCAGAACTTAAAACCATCTTAAGTAGTTATGACTGATGATGGTTTTAAAATATCACAATGTTACTGGCCCTTAAAGAGTGTAAACAGTGTCACATCGAAAGGATGCAATTCAGAGGTTGAAGTCAGGTGTCTGTTAGGAGATGTCATGAATTCTGGAGGTTTAGGACTGCTCTTCTTCCACTCTGTTCATTTTCGAGCTACCACTGCAACTATACCCACTAATTAAGCAAGTTCATGTGAGCAGATTAGAAGTTAGTGCTGTGCTGCAGTGTGTATAGTTTACTAAATCTCAAGAAGAATAAAGGAAACGGTGTAAGAAGAGTTATTTCTTTTTTCCTCTATTGCAATGTTGGTGTTTCCTCATTCTCAGGCTATATGAGTGGAAGTTATACCCAACTGTTTATTTTGTTTTGCCCAGAGCACTCTGCCCTACACATAGCAGGCATTAAAATATCTTATTACCATATCTCAGAAATTGCCTGTGTGAATTAATGTGGCTTTTGTTAACCAACTAAAAACTGCAAAATCAAGAAGTGTGTCTTGCATCTAGTAACTATTCTAAATAAATGACACTGGACCAAAAAATGACATAAAGGAAAGGATTTATTGATCAGGTCATCTAGTTACTTAATTTGCAAATGAGCAAATAAAGCCTCAAACTTTTTTTTTATTTTATGATTTTATTTATTTATTTTTAGAGAGAAGGGAAGGGAGGGAGAAAGAGAGGGAGAAAAACAGCAATGTGTGGTTGTCTCTCCCACACCCCCTACTGGGGACCTGGCCCACAACCAAGGCCTGTGCCCTGACTGGGAATCAAATCAGTGACCCTTTGGTTCACAGGCCGGCCCTCTATCCACTGAGCCACACCAGCCAGGGCAAGGCTCAAACCTTTAAAAGTAAAAGTAAAGACTTTTTCTTTAACTTACAGCAAAATACTACCTTGGAAAAAATAATTAAATGAGTAAAATAATGAATGAGTAACAGTTATGTTCCACTATCATATTTCTTCAGGAGTTTTATATTAGATCATCTCTCTTTTTGATTATTTTGTTTTAGTCAGTATATTCTTCTTCTCTAAATGAGTGACATTAGAAATAATTATCCATGGAACTCATGTTATATTGTAGCTAACTCTCTGTTCAGTTAATTCAGATGACTTCTTCCCAAACATCTGATGTCAAATTAGGTCAGATGTGTAATAATTGGATCTAATTAGCTTTCCCACAAGCTGTTAATTCCCTTACCTGGAGCCAAATAGAAGACTGGTGATAATTTAACTGCCTGTGTGAATGTATAGTGTCAGCATGAGAAGCAATAATGTTCTTTGCCCCTGAAGCATAGAAATATAAAATCTGTTGTTTATTATGGCCAAATAATATGAAAGAAACACCCTCTGTTTGATTTCTTGAGACTAATAACAAAGGTATATGTGGCAGTTTTTGTATTATGTTACCCTTTTAAAAGATAGTACATAAAAATAAAATT
Organism: Mormoops blainvillei; assembly: GCA_004026545.1. Classification (NCBI taxonomy): domain Eukaryota; kingdom Metazoa; phylum Chordata; class Mammalia; order Chiroptera; family Mormoopidae; genus Mormoops; species Mormoops blainvillei. The sequence goes on from PVJD01004511.1 coordinate 46,237, forward strand.
TGGAATCTTTTATAATTAAGGATTAATTTCCCTGGACATGAAGTATTTTTTTCAATGTAAAAAGGCTAAGAGAGCTTATAAGTGATATAAATGAGACTATAGCCACTTGAATGTATTCAGTGTAAGAAATTAATCTGTAAGGAAATAGTCCCAGTTGCATTTGCTAGAAAAAATTAACCTTTTGACAAAACCTGATGCGTTACTTTGCAAGTATTAGCAAATTTCCTCAACTGAATAAGAAATAGAAAAGGATAGAAGATGTGGAACTTTAGAGGGATGATGAGAGTCTCAATAATTGAAATAGAAGGAAGGCATATTAACCAATCATACATAATTTCATCTACTGCTAGTTCCATAACTATTTATTCCAAATTTTAAAATTTGGCCCTGTTAGGCCAAATATACATTTCTGAAGAATCAGCTAGGAAAAAATGCAGGGTAGTGATCATTGGGATACTACTTATCATTATAAAGGCTATTTTGAAACAAAGGATCTTGTTTTGAAGTAGCCAGCCCCAAGAGAGGTCCATCTCTTATAGTAAAATCCACAGTTATATTTAACCATAGTAGAAAAGACCAAATCTTGAAATATATACTAGGATAATTAGGAGACACTGTAAAGCTAATTTTTAGTCTCATTATGTTTTCCCTCAGCTCAACTTTGAACCAAAGCAAGATGGTATTTTGTTAAGCTTTAATGATATGGTTTTACATTGAAAACATGATATCAATTTTGCCTCCGATAATGTGTATAATTGAACATAAGATTCTGTATCTGGTAATTCCATTAGATAGTGCTGTGATAACCAAAGAGCAAGCAGACCCCGTTTCTTAGGAGCTTACAGCTATGCGCATTTCACTCATGGGCTTGAAAACTCGGTTGGCCTGAGATCAACTCAGTTATGTAAGCAGTGACTCAATTCAAGACAGAGGAAAAAGATGTGTACAATCTATCACAATAGAGGTAATAGAATGATTGAAAAATAGATTCAACGTAATTACCAGGCAACACAATTTTGAATAAAATGCTACTCAAAAGCCTACATGTTCAGCTGAAAGACACAATTAATTATGGAAAATAGATTAAAACTTATGACATTTACCTAATCAAAGAATATAAAATCACCTCATGTAAACAAAACCAGCAAAATCTTGGATAATTACATTAAAAAATATGTCAAATCAAAAACCCAATTTACCATGTGAAGAACTAGAAAAAGAACAAACTGAAGCCAAAGGCAGCAGATAGAGAGAAATCATGGAGACTGGAACAGAAATAAATTAAATAGAAAAAAATAGAAAAAAATCAATGAAACCAAAAGGTGATTCTTTGAAAAACGCCAACAAAATTGACAAAACTTTAGTCAGGTTACCAGAGAAAAAAGATTCAATTTCCTAAAATCAGAAATAAAAATGAGGATATTATTGCCAATACTATAGATTATAAAAGGATATATAAGAGACTACTATTAAGAATTGTATATCAACAAATTGGATAACCTAGATGAAATGGACACATTTCTAGAAACACAAAACCTGTTAAGACTAAATCAGGCAGAAGTAACATATTTGGTTAGATTTATAACTAATAAGATGATTGAATAAAAATCAAAAACATTACAGCATAGAAAAGCTCTTGACTTGATGGCTTCACTGGTGAGCTCTACCAAATATGAAAGAACTAATACCAGTTATTCTCAAACTTTTCCAAAAAATTGAAGGGGAAGGAACACTTCCAAATTCATTGTATGAGGCCAGCATTACCCTAATATCAAAGTCAGATATAGACACTGCAGATAAAGAAAATTATAGACCAATATTCTTTATGAATATCAGAATATCAGAAATCCTTAACAAAATAATAGCAAACAGAAAGCAACATAATAAATAATTGTATACCATAACTGAGAATGGTTTAATCCTGGAATGCAATGATGATTCACATAACAAAAATCGACCAATGTAATATGCCACATCAACAAAACAAAGTGGGAAAAAATACATCATCATTTCAACTGATACCAAAAAAATTTGAAAAAATTCAACACCCTTTCAGGATAAAAACAAACAAACAAAACAAAACAAAAAAAAAACCCACTCAACCAACTTGGAATAAAAGGAAACCACTTCAAAATAATAAAGGCCATGTATGAAAAACCCACAGCAAATTCCATACTTGGTGGTAAAAGACTGAAAACATTTCCACTAAGATCAGGAACAAGATAAGGATGCCTACTTTCACCACTGCTATTCAACATAGTACTGGAAGTCCCAGCCAAAGCAATTAGGCAATAAAAAAGAAAAAAAAAAGGCATTCATATTTGAAAGGAGGAAGTAAAATTAATGTCCATTTGCGATATGATCTTACATGAAGAAAACCCTGAAGATCTCACATATACCACAAAATCTGTTGAACTAATACATGAATTGCTGAAAGTAAAAGCATATTGTACAATTTATATAGGATCTCAAGTGATTATGATTAGCTAAAACAATATTTAAAAAGAAGAACAAAGCTGGTGGAGTCACAATTCCTGATTTCAACACTTACTGCAAAATTCCAATAATCAAAGCAGTGTGGTATTGGCTGAAAAGCAGACGTATGGACTAATGGGATAGAGCAGAGAGCCCAGAAATAAACCCTCATATATATGGTCAAATGCTTTTTTACAAAGGGTCCAAGGTCATTTAATGGGGAAAGAACAGTCTCTTTAGACAAGTTTTGTTTTCAATGGTGGATAGAAAGTTAGGGTTAATGTAAGAATTATTCTAAGAATTTACTGTATATTTCTCATTGGCCACTTTCACAAAGAAAACACAGTGTAAACTGTTCCCTCCTGTTTACATTTTCTTTGAAGTTCAAAAGCCCCAGTTACTTGTTTTTATTTTTATTCACATGTTTTTATTCTTTAAATAAGATATTCTTCTAACTCATATACACATTTTGAACAACAGTTCTCAGACATTCTGAAAATAGCAACACTGCAACATTGCCGTTCAGTTTATAGACCATTTGTCTATAAAACATTTGTCAAAATCACCAAATTTTTGAAAGACTAAGCAAAAGAAGTCAGTGGCTGAATCACATTGTATATGGCATCTCCACAATAACAAAGAATTGAGAGATCTTTTCTTTACCATTTAAATGTTCAAACATGTATATTTCAACAGTCCTTCATTGGGAGGCCAGTGTTAAGTGGATAAAAAAATGTAATTGAGTCACAGATCATATTACAAATTTTAAATGGGATGATGTATATAACACTCTAGGAAACATATAATAAACAAGCTATAGCACTATTAATGATCATATTGACAATGAGATTTAGAGCAGGGAGCTAATTCATACCATGAAAAATAAGAAAAAATGCTTAAGATCTGGAGACAGAATGTCAGAGGGGCTAGCTCACTTCATCTCTAGAAGTTCCTGTGGCTTCTTTGATTGTTCCCATCAGTTTGATTTGCACAGAGATCCATCCTGGAGCAAGCCCGTAACATTATCCTAGAGAAGCCAATTTAGCAGAGAATTCTAAGATCGGGACTTCACAACTTGAGGGCAAAGAAAATGTGCATAGACAGGTATGTGCCTCCCCTGAACAATAATACAGAAAGTCTATTTTCTACTTTATTTTTTTATTATTTTTTACTACTTGGCAAATTATTTGAAGCTTGTCTTTGAGCTATTTACAGCGTATGGTTTGTTTTGTTTTGATTTATCTAAGTGTGTTTTTAAGGGTGTATTAGGATAAAATTAACATTTTTTTAAATTTATTTTTTGTTCCCATTGTCTCTCTTATTTATTGATGAGTTTGGGTAAACTTTTGTCAATTTTTATTTATCTTTCTCAAGGAGTATATCTTGGTTTTATTGATCCTTCTATTGTTTTATTTCTATTTTGTTTATTGCTGCTCTGATCTTAACAATTTTCTTCCTTCTGTTTATTTTGGTGTTTGATTGTTCTTCATTTTCTGTTTCCTTTAGGTGTAGAGTTAGGCTATTTATTTGAAAATTTTCTTGTTTATTGGCGTAAGCTTGTATGGTTATGAAGTTTCTTCTTAGAACTGCTTTAGCTACACCTTATAAATTTTGAAAAAGTTGTGTTTTCATTTTCATTTGTTTCAAGAGTTTTTGATTTCTTATTTAATTTCCTCTTATTCTATTAATTTAGTAGCATGTTGCTATGTAGTTTCCACATAGTTTTCCAGTTTTCTTCCTGTAGTTGATTTCTAGTTTCATGCCATTGGGTTCAGAAAAGATGCTTGATATGATTTCAGTTTTCTTGAATTGGAGGCATATTTTGTGGTCTAATGTGTGAGTTATCCAGGAGAATGTTTCATGAAAACTTACAAAAAATGTATATTCTTCAGTTTGGGGATAAAATGTTCTACAGACATCTGTTAAGTCTGCTCTAATGTGACATTTAAGGCATTACTTTCTTATTAATTTTCTGTGTGGATAATATATCCGCTAATATGAATGGGGTACTACAGTCCCCTGCTATTATTGTTTCTCCCTTTATGTCCATTAATAATTACTTTATATATTTATATGTTCCTATGTTAGATGCATAGGTATTTATGATTGTTAATTTGCAGAACACCTATTTGGTCAGTACATGAAGCATCTGCACTTAGTTACTTAGTTATTTGGTTAGCTTAGGTGGAAACATATTTGCCTATTTGCCACTTGTCAAAAATATTTGCAGTGGTCAGATGACAAAAGGGAAAGAAAGTAGTAATGGTGTTAAATTAAAAAATGCATTATTGAGAAAGGATATACCTGGAGTATATATTGAATTCCACTTATGCTTTCCAAGAATAAGAAGTACTGGCACGCTAATTTATTTTAACTCCTTAAACCTTCAACACTAAGAGAGACAAAATTGTTTGCTTTTTCTTTCCAATTTCTAAATTGAGTACTATATTCAAAGAAATGTATAGGTCATAGGAGCAAGAAAATATGACTCAAAGAAAAGACTACTTAGAAAGGTTTTGTTTTATAAGTAGGCTTAAAAATGCCCAAGTGAATTAACAAGGAAATAAAAACTTTTTTCTTCAGTTGCTTTTGCCATTTAGAAATAAAATGTACACTCTGAAGAGTCAAGAATCTAAAGGAGTTTGTCTCATTTTTAATTAAGTTAGCAAAATTGCAAACACTGACCATTATGTAGATACCTAAGGGTATACAGATGCATTTAGACACAGGTTTTAAGCTCTTTAACGAACTAACTATAATCCCTGTGGTAAGCTATTTTCACGCTCTGATAATGCTTGTTCTACATACATAAAATAGGGATAACTTTATTACTTGTGTTGCTTAATGTTTAATCAGGTACCATGTATTAGTAGAAACAGAGCCTGCCAGTTAGTGATGGCCACACACACACACACCAGGGAGCTTGAATAGAAATGATGACCAATTTATTGATGATAGTCCAAGAGTCATAAAGTTTTTAAAATAAAACTTTTATGATTGAGACACTAAATATAATATTTCTATAATTCCACTGACAAAGGTGAAATTCATCCTTGATTGTTACATGTATCGACAATACATCTTCCCCCTTTTAACTAGTTTAAAATATTTCTATTATATACCAAGCTTTTTTTAAATTAAAAAAAAAAACTATGAATAAAACTTCCTCATAAGATTTCAGATACACCACTGGTTCAGAGGCTAAAAGAAAAATATAGTTAGAAAAACGCTGATACTAGCACAAACCCGAATTAACTTTATGTTTCTCTTTTCCATTATTTACTTTATCTGTGCTTGAACAATTTCCTTAGAGAGAATGTGATGACTCTCAAAGCAGCCTCTTCCATCTTTGAACAGCTCTGATAACTTTTTCTTCCTCATTTCTTTTCTAATCTACTGCACAAAAAATATTTAACAAATATTAATTAGGTAAATCCTGTGTCAGGTATCATGCATGGTAGTCTCGAAAATTTTATGGAGAATATGTGGAGAAACAATTGGAGGAGCTGATGAAACAAACACACACTGGCATTCTATTATATGTGTGCTGAGTGTAGGAAGTATTGAAGATACTGCTATTAATCAGATGTATCACATCAAACTGAAAGTCATCAAATAACACATTTGTCAACGTTTTCTGAAATTTATTGATTCAAATGTTAAATATGATTAACAGCAAATTGTTGCTTTCTTTATTATTTGTTAATGATAATAGTAATGTAGATAATTTACATTGTCTTTAAAATTGTTTTATTTAGAGTCCTCATTTCAGAAGTTACAAACATTTCCACAAGGTAATCTAAGAGATGAAATGCCATTTTACTTCTCCATCCACACCAATCATATTATTGTTTCAGGTAGCTAGAAGAAGAAGTCATGCAAAAATATCACTAATCATCTTCATTTCCTAACAATGTACTCAGTGTTCTGATTGTGTCAATAAAATGATAAATTGCTTTATTTATCGATTTCTAACTTATGCGGCTATTTTAGTGTTTAGTTTTTTTTAACTCTTTCTCCACATGCCACCAGATGAGCTTGCTGACAACACGACATCTATCAAATGAAAATCACTAGATAAGATCCAAGGCGATGAATCTAAGCAAGCTCTGTTCATTTGTGTACTTGAGTCTGGTTACAAACATGAATAGCAGAGCCTGTGTAGAAACAGCAGGGCAACATTTTACAAAATGGCACTCCTTGAACCTTTTTAATTTAACAAAGAGGTGATCTATCATACTCCCCTTGAGAATATATTTTTATGTCTGATTTAACTTACATAACTGGCAGGCAATCATGGTAATTGCCTTCTCTTACCCAGATGGGTTGTTTTTTAAATGGCTGTATACTGTTTTAAACCTCTGTGTAGTCAATACAGCACTCAAGTGGCATACACTAATGTAAATAATATGTCAAGTATATGGATATAAACACATAAATGTAAGCTCAGTATAAACTTCCCACAAACAGAATATTTCAAGGTGAATTTGTATGTATATATTTTCTTTGCAGATTTCAGGTTATAGTGCACAGTAGAGCTAACTAATGTAGAAAGTATTTAGACTTAATAGGGCTCCAATAAAGGCAAATGTTAAAACATCAATTATTCATTGAATGCAAATACACAGCTATGGCCAGTATCTCACTGGTTTGTAGGAAGATATTTTTCATAGCTCTTCATGGTTTAATCCAGGAAACTCAGATGATTTTTCAAGGATAATCACAGAGATGAGACAATCAGGCAGGAAAATAAATCTTTCATTGGAGAGTATATTGGATACATCATGCCTCTTATCTCTAAGTACTACACTTGTGTATTTCCTTAAACACAAGGACAAGGATATTCTTTTATAAAACAACAGTACAATGACCAAATAAAAATTTAATGTTGATCAAATGTTTCCACAGTTCATATTCAGATTTTGCCAGTTGTCTCAATAACACCCTTTACCGGTTTTGTTCTTCCCCTGGCCCAGGATCCAGTGGAGGGTTGTTTGCTGCATTTCATTGTGATTAATCTTTAGTACTTTTAATTTGGAAGTTGCTAAGTCATTTTAAAAAATCTTCCTTGATATGGACATTTTTGAAGAGTAGAATGTCCCCAATTTTATGTTGGTTGTATGTTTTTTTTTCAAGTTTTAATTAAAGTTATGCAGTTTATGGGAGGAAGACCACAGGTATTCTGTTGTATAATTCTCAGTTTTGCTGATGTTAACTCTGATCGCATGGTTAGGCAGTATCCTTCAGGTTTCTCTGCTATAAATTTGGTGTTTTTCCTCTTATAAATGAAAAGCACCTGAAGGTAAAGTTCTTTGATATTACATAAATATCCTTCCTTCATCAAATTATTATTAATTTTAGTATCAATGGATAATTTTCTAGCTCCATCATTTCACCTGTTTTTTTTTTAAGTTTCTATTCAAAACTAAGGAAGGGTACTCTTCTCTAGTGGATTTATCTTTAAAGTATTAATGCCTACATGAACTCATATTGTTCTGTTATTCAATAAATTATATTCCAGTATTAACTTTATTTTGATAGTCAAAGTTCTAAAATTACACCTGTGAGAGCCCCTTCAAGACAGCAACTATGTCCTTTTGACATGTCCCTATCATTCTTTGAATACTTTTAGGTAAAATTAGATTAAGATATTCCAAGAGCCTCTTAGATTTTCCTTGTCTCAACATACTCTAAAGAGAATTGGTTTCTTTGATTGGGAAATAAAATTTTATGGTAAGCTTGAAAGCTAGAAATGTTCTTTTCTCTTGGCTATTGGGGTATCATTGCTTCAAGGTCCTCATTGGACAGAGCTAAGAAATATAGATGGTATAGATATTCTTATCACTGGGAAATTCATTCTCTTTCTCTATTTACCTGTCCTACTTTTCCCCTCTTTTCTCCCAGTGTAATAACACACACACACACACACACACACACACACACACACACGTTACTCTTCTCTTCTTTAATTTTTTATAATATTTTCCAAAAGTGAGAGACTTGGTTCCCAGGTCATCAATACAGGGTGGGACAAAAGTACATTTACAGTTATGAGTATGTGAAGCACAGAATCTGTTTTTGTATTCTTATTTATTAATTATTATATTATTTCCATAAGAACACTCATTCATTCATTTATAGACTCGAGCCTCAAATGTAATTATACTAGATTCAGATTTGCATAATAGAACAAATAGAATTGAGAAAAGCAAACTGCTGAGTTCAATATTTGTTTACAGTTCTTTGTAAAATAAAATTTACATATACAAAAGGCATAAACCTTAAAGTGAATAATATGGTTAGTAGATTTTACTCACGTAACACACCTAATGTCAAATTATAAAAGATTTTCATCATCTCAGAAATTGTTCTCATGCCCTTATTTTATAAATGCTGTAATTCTCAAAACTTAAGCAATATTTTAGATTTAGTTAACTGTCAGTTATATCAGATCCTCTTAATTGTTTTATTTTATCTTGATTTGTTTTTCACATCCTAAGTTATGCTCTCTGGTATATCTTATTAAATAAACATAAATTTCTTTTAAAATATTCATATTATAAAAGCATAAAATACACTTAAAAGTGAAAATAACTTTGAGTTTATATATTTATTTAAGGTGATTCATATAAATAGATGCACAAATTCTAAGTATTTGTCATTAGTTTTCACAAACTATACTCACCTCATGTAGTCACTATAAAAATAGCATATCACCAAAAACCCAACCACCCTCTTTTTCTTTCCTATTCAGTATTATTCCCATAAGATTATCCACATTCCCATTTTAATAATGTATGTATTTTATAGAATTATATAACAATGTAATCATACAGTATGAATTATTTTGTTGTGTTATATTTCTGATTTTTATTCATGATATTGCATATAGCAAGTACATACTTGTGCTCACAGAGGTATGTTATTACTTTGAAGAGTGCTTGCTTACTCTTAAACATTACATTTGGTTAGAAATTTTGCAGTCTGTTTCAGAAAACCCTAGTGGAATTATCATTATGGTGTTTACACAGTTCCTAGGTCATTTTGGGTAAAAATTGACAACTTTAGCATATTATGATTCTTTTCACAATTATGGCATATCATTTTATTTATTTGATTTTCCTTGAACTCTTCTCAATAATATTTAATGATTTCATAATAGAAATTTGTACCTCTTTGTTAAATTTACTCCTAGATATTAGAATGTTTTAGGTTCATGTAAATAGTGTTCTATTTTTGTTTGTTGATTGGTATACACAAAAATAATATAATTTTTTAGGTTAATCTTTTCTAGAAAATAATATCCTTTTTCTAACAGTCTATAGAATATTCTGAATGTTTTATGTATATCACTACATTATTTTTATATAATGACCCTTTTCCTTTTAAATTCCAATTTATTTGCATTTACTTATCTTATTGTTGTGGCTAGGAACTCCAGTACAATGTTGAATAAAAATAGTTATAACATTATTATCCTAGTCCTGATGTAATGGGAAGAAAATTAGAATATTTTGACATTAAATTTGATCTTTGTTGCATTTTTTGCAGAAAATACTCATCAAATTTTAAAGACCTCATATTTTTCTTTTCTAAGAATTTATAATGTAATTATTTTGAATAATGTATTAGTTTTATATTGCTCTATGATGCATTACCACAAACTTAGGGACTTCATACAACCATTTACTAGCTCATAGTTCTATAAATCAGAAAAGCAGCACAGAGAGTCTTCTCAGCATCTCATAAAGCTAAAATCAAAGTGTTGGCTGAGTTCTAGTTTGGAAGCTCTGAGGAAAACTCTGCATCCATGCTCATTCAAGTTATTCACATAATTCAATTGCCCTCAGCTACAGAGCTGAGGTCTGTGTTCCCTTGCCTGTCTAAGTCTGCTACGGCTCCTCTCAACTCCTGAAGCTGCCTGCATTCTTTGCTAAGATGGCACTCTATCTTTAAGCCAGTAAGGGCTCATCAATCCCTGCTTTCTCTTGCTCCTGCTTTGACCCTTTCATTTTTCCTATCTCAGAACTCTAGACCTAGATTTAAAGGTCCCATATGATTAGATCAGGCTCAATCAGGTATGTCCCTATAAGGTTCATTGATTTGGGACCTTAATTACTTTTGCAAAATCCTTCTTGACCTCCAATTGCTTTATGTAGTTTCACAATTTAACTAATATCTGGGGAGAGGGGTATGCCAGACAGATATACCTAGTTTATTGCTCTCTTTTCTTATTGGAAAGCTACATCTGAAACTTGTTTTTTTCTAAGAATCATTAATATCTCTGATGGTTTTTCTGCCTCTTACTAGAGGTCTTTTATCCTTCTGCAAAGCATCTTCAGAATCTTACATGACACTCAGAATGTTAAGCTAATGCCGTATAAGAGAAAAGAGTTGTTTACTATCCCCTCAAATATTAGTGTCTTTACATCTTCCCATGGATAATTTTTTCCCTAATGCTATTTTAGCATGACAGTTCTCTAACATCTTCATTTTTATTTTAAGTTATTCCTTAAAATTTTATCTTATTTTAAAAAATATTTATTTATTTTAATGTATTTTTATCATAAAAAATTTATCTTAATTTAAAGAACATTCTCTATAAAGGGGTTGCTATATTAGTGTAAATTATTTGCTTGTATTGAGATGTGGATACCTGAAGGCCAACCCTATATGCAATATCCATAAAAAATGAATTAATGTATTCATCATATATCTCAATGAAAGTGAATAGAGATTTAAATACTACATTCATTGCTGCCATTGAAATGGAAATGCAATGTCAAAGCCCCTAAGTTTGTGGTAATGCATCATAGAGCAATATAAAACTAATACATTATTCAAAATAATTACATTATAAATTATTAGAAAAGAAAAATATGAGGTTTTTAAAATTTGATAAGTATTTTCTGCAAAAAATACAACAAAGATCAAATTTAATGTCAAAATATTCTAATTTTCTCCCCATTACATCAGGACTAGGATAAAAATGTTATCACTATTTTTATTCAACATTATACTGGAGTTCCTATCCACAACAATAAAAGGACTTAAAATTAATAATGTTCTTTCTTAAAATGTATTTTTTATTTCAGATTCTTAGTGTACCCATGAGTGTGGACTTTGTCCAATTCATTTTTTACCTTAAAGCAAATAACTTGAGAAGGTCTCACGACAGGTTTTCTTCCTAGAAGAAGAAAGAAAAGGAAGGGAAGGGAAGGGAAGGGAAGGGAAGGGAAGTGAAGGGGGAAGGGAAGGGAAAGGGAAAAGAAAGGAAAAGAAAAGAAATAAAAGAGAAAAGAAAAGGAAGGAAGGAAGGAAGGAAGAGAGAAAGAAAGAAAGAAAAGGAAAACCTATTTTGAAAAATGAAGTATAAAGCAAAGCAAAGAATGGATTAAGGATCAATAAAGAATAATGTTTAACTGGGCTGTTTATCCATTATTAAAATTTTACCTCAGTAAATTTTGTCTTTGACAATCAATTATATTTAATTCTAAATTTAAAACTAACAATATTGCTCCCTCCCCCTAGTTTAATACAACTTTAGTTATATAGTGAGATCATGAAATTTTATTCTCTAACTGCAATGATTATAATATTGAAATAAACAATCTTCATTTTAAAAACTGAACAATAGTGAGAATGAAAATAAATACCTTGACCTTTTTGCCAAAATTTTACCTCTGTCAGTTCATAGTTTTCATATAGTAGGATTATTTAGTGCATGACTCTATGTGAATTATTTTGTAATTACATTGCCTAATTTATTATTAAATCAAGATCATGTACAAATAGGTAAAGTGTTAATTCACCACTTTTTCTAGGTGTGTAATTAATGAAAGGCATATTGTTTTTATGATTTGTACCTACTATAATTAGAATTCTGAATTTATTGCCCCCACAAAAAAATTAAAAATAGAAAAAAAATTTGCTACTTATAAACAAGTAATGACTTAACATTATCTGTGCATCCACAGGTAGTATTATAATGCCTGGAATATTTAAGTGATGAATAGTAGGATATCTCTTACTTAGAGATAAACTGTATAATAAAAAACTACAAGAAGAGGTGAGTGAGGAGAAAAAATAAAATTAGGTTGTTCAGTAAGAATTGTTTAGCAAGTAATGTTTAATTTTGGCCTTATAGCATATGTAGGCTTTAAGGTATTCCAATTAGAGTCAAAAAGGCGAAGATAAATATACAGAAAAGAGTGCTTGACATCAGTCAAGTGTGAGTGATCTTAATTAATTTAAACAGTGAATATAAATGAAGGAATATTGCTAGGTAGAACTAGGAAAAAAATAGAACATGATTACATTATGGAAGGTCCTGACTACCAGACAAAAGCAGATAATACAACATGTAGAAAAGAAAAAAATAAGATATAGGCAGATGAGAGGTAGGCACATAAAGCACTTAGATAGACAGTTATACAGCATAAGATTTAAGGGTATAAGATTAGGTCTACCAGTTAGGAAATTAGAATATACTAAAAATAAGTGCTCAATAGCTCATAAAACAATGCAGTTCAATGATGATGGGAAGCTAATCATAGCTATGAAAGTCATAAATTAATAATAATTAATTAATCTGGAATTAAATTGATAAGTAAATGTAGAAGGACAGAGAGTGAAGTTTAAAGGTTACTCTAAGATTTTATGCTTACCTTTATATAAAAATAATGTGCAGGTACAGTCATAAATGGGTTATAGTGATAACCTACTTTTGACCAATTAGTGAAGGAAGCAAGTAAAATCAAGGATCTCATGCAAAGCCAGTTTCGATGACCCATCAGGTTGGGGAAATGATTGCTAGACCTTTACAAATGCAGGGAAGATACTCGAGGTATGAGAAATCATACTGTAAATCTAACATATGGCTGGGGGCTATGTACTAGTGAGTCAGAGATGAGGAAGTGTGTCAAAGAGGAGAGATGAGAGGACAAGGCATCTCTTCCTCTGAGAGAAGATCAATTAGATTGGTGAAGAATTTAGAATGTGAAATGAGAAAAATGAAGGATAAGTTATTTTCTTTTCAATTAAATTAATAAATTAGTTTAGTTTTTTTGTTTGTTTGTTTGTTCTTACTTAATGTCACTAGTTGTATAAAAAATAGTTTCAATTGGTGAGAGGATCTTATAACTCACTGATAGGTAACCAAATCACTGATTCATGTGTTTTCATGAACGGTGCTTACTTATAAGCAGCTCATTTATTGTTTAACATTACCACTTACATATGTCAATGACCTTTTAAGTTTACTCACATGACTGTCCTTCAAAAAGTAATATTTACTTTGCTGCCTGGGGTCACACAGTAAGCCTGGGAAATAGGACATGCAGCATAATTGTTATATTCTTTATTTTCTTAAACTCTACCGGGGGTCCCTAGCTGGCCTTAAAGGTCACTAGGGCAACATGTAGATGTTTCTCTTGAAGTAAAACGGTTAGAAAAAAACATAGTCCCCAGCAAGTAATGGATATAAACCAGATTAGGACCCCATAAGTGAGTTCTATCAATCATGTTCCTGCTGAAAACCCATAAAGCTAAGTGTCTTTCAAGCCATGTAATATCCTATCTAAATCTTCTAGAGCACACATATCATTATACCATTTGGCAATCTTTAAACCAGATGGGGATCAATATTTTCTGTGTGGTACATTATACTTTGCTGTTATAGGAGCTCTGTCTAGGTAATAAATGTTTCCGCAACGAATTTAAAGAGAATCCATTATGCAAATATAATAATACCTGCATAAAATCCTTGATGTCACAGTTTACTATCATGTATCAGGCTGACTCTAAAGACTTCCCAAAATAAGTTTTTTCAAACAAGGGCAAAAATAAAATGCAGTTGACTGTGTGTAGCTATTATAATAAAAGGAAACAGTGGCACTGAAATCTCCAGAATTTATCTTTAAAAATCATTTTGGTTCTGAAAATGATCAAGACAGTCTCTAAGTTTTTGATAAAGAGACATTTCCTTCTGCATGGCTTTCTGGCATCTCTTTTTTTCCTAAAGTATCTGCGCATATGTAAATATAACCATATATAGAAATGGTATTGTTATGTATATGTATGTAGACACACATGCAGAAATGTTTCTTATATTCTGCTTTCCTCTGGTTAATTAAAATCATTAACTTCTCTTTTGTTGGACTATTTCAAGACGGATATATTAAGCTATATGTTAATTTTGTGAAATGATATGATGTTATCTGTTAATAGATACAAATCTTTCAAAGTGAACAGAGATAAAATGGAGAAACATACTTTTCTGTTTCTAGAATAAGCATTAAAAAAGAATACCTGAGTGTCTGACATAGTAGCTTCTGTTACTGGGTCAGGCTCCCCTCTCCAGGGTTCATTTGGCAGCCCCAGCGGGCAACCCTCAGCAGAGAGCCCACAGCGGGCCTTCACGCCTTCCGTAGCACTAATGCAGCAGGGGTCCCAAACCCTACAATCATTTCCTGCATTGGTTCTATCAGCACAAACACTATTTTACCCTCTGCCTTTGTTTCTGATCAACCCCTCATTATTACAAGAAAATATACGATTTTCAGGCCTTTCTCACACCTCTTGAACTCCTGAAACTTTCTTCCGTGTGGTAACTATTAAAATCATCTAAACTACTTCTCTCTTCTGGAAGAGTGGAAGTTTCCCTGCACTCCTCTGCTAAGGAAAAATTGATTGTCCAATACAGTTTGCACAAATGATGATTGCTTTTCTCCTCCCTACTTAGGGGACCACTGGGCCTGAAAATAAGTATTATGTTATCAAATCAGTACTTTCTTTCATGAAATCATCTAACAATCCTAAAGCCCTTCTGGTATTCCTTAGAGTCGTTAGGCTCCCAGCTGTCTTCCTTCCTGAGTACTGGCATCTTCTTTCTTGGTGATTTCGGTTTTCTCGTGGCTGACCCAGCTAACTCAGTACAATCAGTACCATGGTTTTCTCTCTTCCAGAGACTTTCTTTTGCTATTCTCCTGTTTATTCCATTTCCGCCCCACAGGCCCGGTCTTTGTTCCTAGGTGACAGGAGGCAGCTCGCCAGAACGCTGTCGCGCACGTTCACATGGCTTGTGGCTTCGCCCTCTACAAGTCTTGTTTATTATCTCCTCAGTGAGTCTTTTTCCTTTTTTCCTTTCAAACTGAAAACTCACTTGTCCCTGCATTACTTATCTTCTTCCTTCCTTGATTTATGTTTTTATAGTACTTCTTACCATTAGATGTTTTGTATATTTCACTTTTTTATTCACTTGTATTATTTCTGGTTTGACACCATTTTAAAAATAACTTCCACAAAGGTCAATTATTTTGTTTCCTTTGCTGTTGTGTCTTCAGGGTCTAAAGAGCTCCTGGTTCATGGCAGATTTACAAGAATAACAAATGATTCTCATTCATAATTAGTAACCACTCCATTCAACCAGTGACTTAAAACAGACTGTTAATTTATTCACTGGTTGATTTACAAATTGAAGAACCCATCTAATAAGTGTACACATTTATCTTACTTTCTAAATAATATAATCTTCAAGACAAATCTTTAGAATGCAGTTTATACTGGACAGCTTAAATGATAAACCTGAACCTGTCACTGTCTTTTCAGTCTGACTATGAGAGGGGGATTAGATTTATAATGGAGTAGAATGAGTAAATAATATCTAAAATAGACCAATAGTATCGTCTCCTGAACACTCATTGAAATAACAAGAAATAATAAATACATGAAATATTATTTCTTAATGCATTTTTCACTTTCTAACAAATAATAAAAATACCCAAATAAAAACATAATCAAATTGTAGTTTCTAGATAATGCACAAGTAACTCAGTCCCACCAAAAACTCTAGGTTAATATAAAGTAAATCTTTCTATAATATTTAGGTTGGTTAGAGATATAGGAGCATTTAGACAGCTAGACAGAAGTTCACTATAGTGAACTTCTACATAGTCACTGAGGTAAATTTTTAAAATTAAGAATGTACCTAACATAGTATTTCTTTTAGTCAATAATATACAAATTTTGTAAAATCCCCAATTGGGAAATTGGGGAAATTTATTTAAACTTTCCCCTTCTCCTCATACTGGCCCCTTGGCATCCTGGAGCTGGGTATGCAAGATTTAGCAAGATAAACACAAAATCCCAGTTAAATTTAAGGTTTAGATTAACAATATGTATGTTTTAAAATATAATAATCTCTCCTGCAATATTTAGACCATATTATACTTAAAAAACCTATTAATATGTGAAGTTCAAACTTAACTTATACTAACCTTGTATACCCTCCCCACACCCAAAACAGGTAGAGGATAAGACATATGACTTAACTTTGTATTTTTCTCTAAGAAGGACAAACAAGAATATTTTTTAAATATTTGCAGTTGTAGATAGGTTTGTAGCCAGTTAATACAGGTATTTTTTGTTTGGTGTAAGAATGAGATTGGGTAGAGTGTTAACAAGGCCTTTATGGCACGTCTCAAAAACTTATTGAAGGTAGGTGCTTTCTAAGTATTAATAATAACAATTCTTTAAAATATGAGTATACTAGAATCTTTTATTTAAAAGATAGGGAATTATTAAAAATTTTATTTTAAAAAGCAACCTCACAAAACTTAGTAAATGATATAATAGTTTCCCAGTGATTATATTTGGTCTTTGTAAAAGAAGCAATACAAAGAACCGAATTCAGTAGATTTTAAGTTCTTGAGAAGGTTGCAAGTGATTATTATAAACTAAACAAATACAGCAAAACTGTATATGAATAAATTGAGCAGAAACATAGGTCTACTAAACTGATGCTGTGCCTATAGATTTACCAAGTCTTCTTCAGTAGCTTAAATCCGAACACCTTTTAAAAAAAGGACAGTACTATTGAAACACAGTTCCCTTTCTGTGGAAGAATTGTGTTACTCCTTTAAAGGGGCTAATGTAGAGAATGGAGTGTGTGTATGTGTGTGTGTGTGGTTTTCAAATTTTTCAATTCCACTTATACCCAGGCGAAAAATGGGAATGTGTATTTAACTGGGCTCTTGAGAGTTTTTCCAGGGCTTTTCCTTTTCTTCACTTCTAATTATCCACTATGTTTAACAGTTGTGATTTTTGTAGGCATATGCCATAGGCTTGTATTCTTTGGTCTCTCCTGCTCACATTAGCAGACACACACATACACACACACACTTACACTTAGATAAAGAACAATGGCAATCCTTTTGGATAGAGAGACTGAAACAAATCTCACACCCCTTTAATAATAATTTGATGGATATAAAAATATATATGTACTTTGATTTTATTCCTTCCTACTTTTTATCACACTCTAATTTAGACATCATTTCAGTAATCATATGTCTTTCTCATCTGTTAGTACCATCTTTCCTATTCTGCATTCTGCAATTGAGATTTTCTACATAAGAAAGAAATTATGTAAAATCGGAGCCTGATAAAAGCTCTTAAAATTGTTCATAAATTTTGGTTCCTTTTAAGTTAAAACAACAACAACAAACACGAAAATAACAATTAGGTATTTTTATGCAGACTGATTTTGTCATCTGATGTATACTCCAGGGCCAGTGCCTCTCACAACTCAGAGCCTCAAAGAAATCTTCAACCCTGTGTAACTCCCAGGCAGACTTTCCATCTTTGCATGAATGGACCCCAGAGAAAATTGAGGTAATGATTACCAGGTTTAAGATATTGCAGTGAAAACAGAGATGTTAAAGTAATTGTCACTTCTTCAGAAATACTACTGTTCACATAACTCACAGAATTCTTTGCACTGATCACTGTAACTTCAAAAACTATATTTCTCCCAGCTAAAGGAGCCAAGTTACCCTTTTTGCAATTACTTGTGACTTGTGTTTCTTACTCATTTAGAGGTATAATTTTACGGGCAACTTGGGAGCTATTATCCATAAGATAGTCTGAGATTGCACTTCACACACTGAGTCATACAGTCATCCTTAGAAACCCCTATTTAAAGCAGAATGATACACATACTTCCCACCACCATCAACTGAACAGTATGTTGTATTTGTGATGAACTTGGGAATTTCAAGTATTGCTTAATCATAGCTTTTAACATAGTTATTTAAGAGTTTTCAGCTTCTAAACTTAGAAAACTCATTATATCCAATTGTTAATTTGAAATAAAATCATATAGACAGATGAGTATAATTAAATAAAGTTAATGATATCAAGGTGATTATTTTATCTGGTTTCAAGTAATTTCAATATTTTTGGAAAACTCTGTCAGGGGTGCCCAATCCACAGCCCCAGTATGGCTATAAATGAGGCCTAACACAAAATCATAAATTTACTTAAAACATTGTGAGATTTTTGGGGGGGATTTTGTGTCACACTATATTTAATGTGTGGCCCAAGACAACTCTTCTTCCCCTGCGGCCCAGAGACACCAAAAGGTTGGACACCTCTGCTAGTCCATTCTTTACTTTGTTTTCAGTAATGTGCTTATGTAGACACACCCCTCAATTAATTAAAGTGAAAGTATATTAAATTATGGTTTTGTTTTAGATTTTCCTAATGATTAGTGATACTGAGCATTTTTTAAATATACCTATTGACCATTTGTATACCTTTTTTGGGTAAATATCTATTTAAATCTTTATTTTAAATCAGGTTATTAGTTTTTTATTGATTTGAAAAAGACAGACAGAAAGAGAGATCAATTTGTTTTTCCACTTATTTATAAATTCACTTGTTGATCCTTGTATGTGCCCTGAATGGGGATTGAACCCACAACCTCGGCATACTGAGATGATGCTCTAACCAACTGAACTACTGGCCAGAGCGAAGTTATTAGTTTTTTAATATTGAGTTGTAGGTGTTCTTATTTATCTTGGAGATGAACTCATTATCAGATATATGGTTTACAAATATATTCTTCTCTTCCGTTTTGTGGATTACCCTTTCACTCTGTTGATTGTTTTCTTTGTTGTACGGAAACATTTTAGTTTGATTTAGCTGGTAGAAATGCAAAATGGTGCAGCCACTGTGGAAAACAGTATGGCAGATTCCCCCGAAAATTAAAAATAAAACTACCATATGTTTCAGCAATTCCATTTCTTGATGCTTACCTAAAAGAATGAAATCAGGACCTTGAAGAGATAATAACACTCCCATGTTCATTGTGGCATTATACACAATAGCCAAGATATGAAGCATTGTATAACACTGTACCCATAGTCAAAAATAATGCATCATACACTTAAAAATATTTTAATAGGTAGATATCATCATAAGTGTTCTTGCCGCAATAACAAAATTTTAAACAGTATATATTGATTAATTCAGTTTAACAGGAATAACTACTATGATAATACAGAGATAAGATATGTTTATTGATTACCTATTGTCAATTTCAGGTCACTATCTTTCTTTGATTGTTGATCATAAGACTTTTTCTCACTTTTTTCTTGAAGTCCTGTATCTCAGGAGAAACCGACACTACTGTTATATCCAGAAAAGCCTGGATTAATCAAAGTGTATATCAACTACTTTTCTAAATTCAAGAATGAGCATGAAACTTAATTCTGGCCAGTAAATAGTAAAAGGAAGACTTGTAAGAATATTTTTACTCTTAAAGGATCAAATAACAATATGTCCTTTATTCTGGATTTCATGTTAAATGTGAACCTGGGTTCTTTGTAATACATTAGAGCTTCTAAAATAATTAACTGTGAGACCTGTACAATTATTTGAATGATATTCTCTAGTTCATTCCATGCTGTCATAAAATGTAGGAGTTCCTTCTTTCTGCTGCAGAGTATTCAATTGTACAAATGTACCACAGTTTTTTGATCCACTCATATATTCATGGACACTTGGGCTGTTTCCAATACTTGACTACTATAAACAGTGCCACTATGAACATAGGGGTGCATAAATTCTTTTGAATTAGTATTTTGGGATTCTTAGGTTATATTCTCAGCAGTGGAATCACTGGGTCAAAAGGCACTTCTGTTTCTAATTTTTTGAGGAAATTTCATACTGTTTTCCACAGTGACTGCACCAGTCTGCAATCCCACCAGCAGTGCACTAGGGTTCCCTTTTCTCCACATTCTTACCAGCACTTGTTATCTGGTAATTTATTAATGATGGCCATTCTGACAGGTGTGCAGTGATATTTTATTGTGGCTTTAATTTGCATCTCTCTGATGGTTAATGATGCTAAGCATTCTTTCATATTTCTATGGGCCATCTGTATGTTCTCCTTAGAGAAGTGTTTATTCAAGTCTTGTGCCCATTTTTAAATTGGATTATTTATCTTCCTGGTGTTGAGTCACATGAGCACTTTACATATTTTGGAGATTAAACCATTGCCTGATATATCATTGGCTAATATGTTCTCCCATATAGTCGGTTCTCTTTTCATTTTGATGATGGTTTCTTTAGCCATGCAGAAGCTTTTTAATTTGATGTAGTCTTATTTGTTTATTTTTCTCTTTATTTCCTTTACCCCAGTAGACATGCTGGGTATGTGGGATATCTCAAATTATACTACCTATGTTTTTCACTAGGGCTTTTTATGATATCATGAATTATATTTAAGTCTTTCATCCATTTTGAGTTTACTCTGGTATATGGTTTAAGTTAATGGTCAAGTTTTCCTCCCTTTTTTTAGTTTTGCATGTACCAGTCTAATTCTCCCAACACCATTTATTAAAGAGATTATTTTTATTCCATTGTATGATCTTACCCCCTTTGTCAAATCTTAACTGACCATAGAAACATGGGTTTATTTCTGGGCTCTCTATTCTATTCCATCGACCTATGTGCCTGTTCTTACAAGACTCTTTTGATTACAGTGGCTTTGTG
Organism: Mormoops blainvillei; assembly: GCA_004026545.1. NCBI lineage: Eukaryota > Metazoa > Chordata > Mammalia > Chiroptera > Mormoopidae > Mormoops > Mormoops blainvillei. The sequence goes on from PVJD01004511.1 coordinate 67,549, forward strand.
GTATAGTTTGATATCAGGTATTGTGATCCATCCAACTTTATTCATCTTTCTGAAGATTGCTGAGGCTATTCAAGGTCTTTCTTGGTTCCATATAAATTTTTAGGGCATTTATTCTAGATCAGTGAAATATGACATTGGTATTTTATTAAGAATTGCATTGAATATCTAGATTTCTTTGGGTAGTATGGACATTTTAATGAAGCTAATTTTTCCAGTCCCTGAGGAGGACACATGCTTCCATTTATTTGTAGCCTTCTCAATTTCTTTCTTCAGTGTTTTATAGTTTTCTGAGTACAGGTGTTTTACCTCCTTGGTTACATTTATTCCTAAGTACTTTATCTTTTTTTTTTTGTCATTGTTGCTATAGTAAATGGATTTTTTCCCAGTTTCTATTTCAGATAGTTCATTGTTGGTAAACAAAAATGCATTGATTTCTGAATATTAACTTTGCATTCTGCTACTTTACCAAATTCACTTAATAAGTCAAGTTGGTTTTTGGAGGAGACTATAGGGTTTTCTTTGTGCATTATTATATCATCTGAAAATAATGACAATTTTACTTACTCCTTCCCAATTTGGATAACTTTCATTTCATGTTCTTATCTGATCACTGTGGCTAGCACTCCCAGTACTATGTTGAATAAGAGTGGCGAAAGAGAACACCTTTGTCCTGTTGCTGATCTTAAGGGGAAATATTTAGTTTTTGCCCATTGAGTATGATGTTGGCAGTAGGTTTCTCATATATGCCCTTTATTATGTTAATCTATGCTTCTCTGTTCCCACTTTGCTGAATGTTTTTATCATAAATGGGTTCTGGAATTTATTAAATGCTTTTTTCTGGATCTATTGATGTGATCATGTGGTTTTTGTCCTTCATTTTATTTATGTGGTATATTATGCTTATTGATTTGTGAATATTGTACCATCCTTGCATCCCTGGGATAAATCTGCTTGATCGATATGTATGATCTTTTTCATGTATTGATGGATCTGGACTGCCAATATTTTGTTAAGGATTTTAGTATCTATGTCATCAGAGACGTTGACATATAGTTTCCTTTCTTTGTTGTGTCTTTATCTGGTTTTTGAATTAAGATAATATTGCCTCATGAAAAGAGTTTAAGAGTCTTCCCTCATCTTGAATTTTTTGGAATAGTTTGAGAAGAACTGGAGTTAGTAATTCTTTGAATGTTCGGTAAAATTTGCCTGTGAGCCATCCAGTCAAGGCTTTTGTGTGCCGGGTGTTTTTTGATTACTGCTTTGATTTTGCAAGTTGTTATCAGTCTTTTAAGGATTTCTGCTTCTTCTTGATTAAGTTTTGGAAGATTTTATATTTCTAGAAATCTATCCATTCTACCCAAGTTGTCAAATTTCTTGTTCATAGTAATTCTTATATCCTTTGTATTTCTGTAATATTGGTTGTTATTTTTCCTCTTTCTGTTTTTATTTGTTTGGTTCCTCTCTCTTTTTTTCTTGATGAGTCTGGCTAAAGGTTTGTCAGTTTTGCTTATCTTTTCAAAAGACCAGCTCCTAGATTCATTGATCCTTTGAATTGCTCTTTTAGTCTCGATGTCATTTAATTTTACTCCAATTTTGATTATTTCCCTCCTTCTACTCACTCTGGGCTTTGTTTGCTTTCCCTCCACTTCTTTTAGATGTAGGCTTAGGTTGTTTATTGGAGATGTTTCTATCTCCTTTAGGTAGGCCTGTATTGCTATGAATTTCTCTTTCACGACTGTCTTCACTGTGTCCCTTAGGTTTTGGGTTGTTGTGTGTTCATTTTCATTTGTTTCCAGGTACTTTAGTTCTTCCTTGATTTCATTGTTAACCCATTCATTATTTAATAACATGTTATTCAGTCTCTGTGTATTTGAATGTTTTTTATTTTTTTCCCCTGAGGTTGGTTTCTAGTTTCAAATTGTGATCCAAGAAGATGCTTGATAAGACTTCAATTTATTGAATTTATTGAAGCTTGTTTCATGTCCTATTATGTGGTCTGTCTTAGAAAATTTTCCATGTGTATTTGAAAGGAATCTATATCTTGTTGGACAACTCCCTTAAGTATTATATAGTGACCTTCTTTGTCTCTTGTTATGGTCTTTGTTTTGAAGTCTATTTTGTCTGGTATAGAAGCTACCCCAGCTTGTTTTTCATGTCCATTTGCATGGAATATTTTTCTCCATCACTTCACTTTCAGCCTGTGTAGATATTTTGTCCTAAGTCAGGTCTCTTGTTGACATCATAGTTGCGGGTCTTGTTTTCTTATCCATTCAGCTATCTTATATCTTTTGTTTATGGCATTTAATCATTTTATATTTAAGGTAATTATTGATATATATTTATTCATTGCCATTTTTTCCCTTTGTGCCTGTGTCCCTCTCTCTCTCTTTTTTCTTCATCATAAAGTAATCCCCTTACCATCTCTTGTAGTCCTGGTTTGGTGGAGATGTACTCTTGTAATTTAGCTTTGTTTTTTTGTTGTTGTTGTTGTTGGCTTGTTTGTGAAGCTCCTTATTTCACCTTCCATTTTAAATGCGAGTCTTACTGGTTAGAATAGTCTTGGTTGCAGATCTTTGTTTTTCGTCACTGGGAATATGTGTGTCATTCCCTTTTGGCTTGTAGTGTTTCTGTTGAGCAATCAGCTGGTAGCCTCATCTGAGCTCCCTTGTATGTTACTAGCTATTTCTCCACTGCTGCCTTAAAGATTCTTTCCTGGTCTTTAAATTTTGCTATTTTAATTGTGATGTGTCTTGGAATGAGCCTCTTTGGGATCATCTTGATTGGGGCCCTCTGTGCTTCTAGAACTTGCATGACATTTTCCCTCACCAAGTTAGAGAAGTTTTCTATCATTATTTTTTCAAACAGGTTTACTATCTATTGCTCCTTTTTGCCTCCTTCCCAAATCCCTATGATGTGGATATTGTTACATTTCATGTTCTCCTGAAGCTCCCTTAAACTATCCTTGTTCTTTTTTAGCCTTTTTTCATGTCATTGTTCTGACTGGGTTTTTTTTACTACTTTGTCTTAAAACTCACTGATTCCATCCTCTGCTTTATCTATCCTGTTTTTAATTCCCTCTGGTGTGTTCTTCACTTCAGATATTGTATCTTCCTTTCCTCCTGGTTCTTATTCATAGCTTCTAAGTATTTTTTATACTGATGCAGTTCTCACTGAGTTCTTTTAGAATCCTTATAACCATTACTTTGAATTCTGTGCCTGATAAATTGCTCGTCTCAATTTCACTTAGCGCTCTTTCTGGGGATTCATCCTTTCCTTTTGATTGGGGGTTGTTTCTTTGCTTCCCCATTTTAGTGGCTCTTTTTGTTTGTTTCTTCATATTCGATTGATCTGCTATGACTTCCTGTCTTTGTGGGGTGACATTTTGTATTAGGAGTCCTGCGGGACTCTGGTGCAGACTCCTTGAAGTCCTGAGCTAGATACTCTAGGGATGCACTATGCATTTTATGTGGGCTCTCTTGTTGTAATTGGGTTTTGGTTATTGTTGACTCACTCATTGTTGGGTTCTCCCCTCCAGCATGCTGACTGAAACTCACAACCACCATCACATCTTGTATGCTGTTGTGCAGAAATTTCCAGAACAAAATAAAACCACCCAGGGGGGAAAAACAACACACCAACACAGATACCCCCAATCATGACTGTCATATCAATAATAAATGAGCTAAGCTTAATAAAGGTGGAAAGAGAATAAGAATATTATGCAACAGTTAAAAAAAATGATGTGAGGTGACTAATGGAAAGAAAAGTGATTTTGAGAGAGTAGTGGGAGGAGAAATAATAAGAGGAGGGACTAGAAACAAGGCAAAGAAGAAAAGAATAAAATAAAATTTACAACATAAATAAAATAAGGAGGAAATAGTGCAAAATGGATGAAGTAAAGGGAAGAATACAATATGAGGTTTGGAGAAAAAATAGTGAAAAAATAGGAACCAAATTAAGAAAAATAATCATTACAGTGATATCTATGACAAATGAGCAAAGATTTATAAGGTGGAAAAGGGATTAATAATATTATAAGAAAGATAAGAAAAAATTGTGAGATGTCTAAAAGAAAGAAAAATGATTTTAAGAGAATAAAGGGAGGAGAAATAATAAGCATAATGGTTAAAAAGCAGGCTACGAAAAGGAGAAAACAAAATTTAAATTGAAAATATGACAGGAAAGGGAAGTCAAAATGGATTAGGAGAGGCGAACAATAACGTATGAGATATAAAAAATAGCGAACAACTATGGATAAAATTGAAGAAATGCAACAACAACCCCAATATCAATGACAACTGAGCAAATGTTAATAAAGATGGAATGACAGTAAGGACATTATAAGGGGAAAAGAATGTAAGATAATTAATGGAAAGGAAGGTGGTTTTGAGAAGATTGAGAGAGGAGAAATACTAAGAGTGAGGAACAGAAACAAAGCGTAGAAAGGGAAAATATAAAATTTAAAACAAAAATAAAAAAGAGAAAGATGAAGGGAAAATGGAGTAAGAGAAGGGAAAAGTAAAATGCGAGATTTGATTTGAAAATAAAATAAAAATAATAATATATAAAGAATAAAATAAAATAAAGAATAAAAATAGTGAAAAGTAGAAAAAATTGAAGACAAAGAAACAACGTTAAAAACCTATGCAGGAGAAACAGTACTGTAAATAATGAAAAAGAACAAGGTGGAATTCATCTCATCAGAGTCTAACGTTTGTTGACCTACTGTCTTCTCCTTCGGGATCCATTTCTGGTGAAAGCTAGTGTCCCAGTTTGGCCTTAGGCAGCCTGTTTGTGGCTACAAGTGATCCTCAGCCTGTGGCTGTCTCCTTCAGGCTTGGCTGGTGTCACTGTTCTGCCCTGCTGACTCTCTACCATCAGAAGGCCCAGGGTTGGCTCATCTAACATGCAATAGTACCACATGTACCACCTCCACCTACCCCCAGAGTATACCTTTGTGCAATCAGGAGGGTGGGATCCTTGGATCCTCCCCCAGAAGGCACTGCTCAGTCTTCAGGGAAGAGGGTGGGTATGTTCCCCCATCCCTGTGCCACACATCTTGGCCTGTCCCAGATGATTTCTAATAATGTGTAGTTTCTGATGAATTAGCTGTCTGTTTCATGTGAGGGCCAGTATGTGTAAAAGGGTCAGCTCTTTCCTGCTTGGCACTGATGGCAGCTCTGTGTGAGAGCGGAGGCTGGGAGAGGTCCTGAATACCTCTTACTGTTCCAGTTTCTAATCTCTGCTCTGCTGTTTTCAGTGGAATAGGGCCCAAAGTTGAGCCAGCATAGAGTCTGATGAAATTTCATGAAGGGCTTTTTTGGAGGTTCTCTTTCTTTCTCCTGCAGATATGTGCCTGGCAAGGGGCTCTTGAGCCTGATCTTACTGTTCTGTGGAGTTTGCAATCCTGCAGGTGGGGGATGGGCATGCCTGCCTCTTCCCAGAAGTTTGTACTCCTCACTTTGAATGACTCTGCATGGCTGGAAAGAATCTCAGGTGCTCACTCCTTGCCCTTCTGCTTCCTATCTCACTGCCGTTGCAGGAGTCTCAGACCCAAACCCTCCTTTCTGCACACAGACCCCCACTCATAAAACCACGCCAAGTGGGGCTTTGAAATCCCCTCACCATGCAGCGTTCTACTCTTCCTGGCCTGTTGCGTTCAGTGGGCACTAACTGTGCTCTGAATCTGGCCTCTGTGCTGGCAGGGGAGCTGAATGCACACATAGGGTCCCTGCTCAGCCACACCTCCACTCACCACTTTCAAAACGTCCCTCTGTGGCACTCATACTGCAGCTCCAAGCCAGTGCACAGCTCTCCAGGCACTCCACCTCCCAAAAAGGCAAAAAGTCCTTCTTAGTCAGGTCTGGTCACAGCCTGCTGGGCTCTCTTGGACTCTCCCCGTTGGCGCTGCAGCAATGGATGTGCTGCTCACTGTGCACACAGCCTGAGTTACACAGGCTCTGTGTATCCTCCCAAGTCTCTCACAGTTAGGGTTAGGGGTTCCCTGTGGGGGCTGGGACCCCTGCTCCAGAAGGAGTGAGAGCCACTAAGCTGCAGTTTCTCTCCTCTGTTCTCCCTCTGCTGCAGGCACCTCACACAGGGTATTTCCCCTTCAACTTATAAAATCTCTTACCAGATGGTGCAAAGCTTCCTTGCACTCCTTGGCTTCAAAATTTCATATCAGCTAAGATTCCATTGATTGTTCAGGTCACTTGTCGTTAAATCAGCTGAAAGTCCTTGCTGGGGACCCGAGCAAGTGGGCTCAGCTTCCACCTGCTCATCTGCCATCTTCTCTCTAAACCTATTTCTGAAAGCCAGACATACTGGCCAAAAGTGTGGAAAGTATTTTTGCTTACTTTTGGATAAACTAAGCTTTGTGAAAAGAAAGGCCCAGAATAAAATCATACTTACAAAATATCCAAGGTACTAAGGATAATTGTATAGTATTAATCTTCTGAAATATTCTCTGAAAATACCTGCGTTTTACAAAGAGGAATTCAAGTTGTGATGCATGGGGAATGGTGAAACTGAATTGAACAATCCCTTTGCTAAAAGTAAAGTGATATTTTACTCATCTGAATAAAATATTTGATTTAAGCACAAGAGAAATTTCTTGGTGCCTGTATATGAGTGTTGTTCTATTGTTTCTTTCTTGCTTTTTTGAGTAAAATTTAAAATTATCGAAATAAAATTCCATTAGGAAACATCTTACTATAATCTTGCATTTGGATTATTTTAAGATAAATAATGTCTCCTGTACATGTGGGGATTTAGTTCATCTCTTTCCATAGGAAATATTTATTGTAATTTAATAATGCTGGTAGATTGTAATTGTTGGCATTCAATAAAATATGATCTCCTTTTCTGTTTTATTTGCCAAAGTAAAGTGAGAGATATATCTTTTGTCTTGCCAGTATATCTTTAAGAAACCACTTTTTTTTTCCTTATTTAGTTTTAAGTGGTTTGGATGGGACTAACTATAATTCAGAGGTAAATCTGTGTTACTGGAATTTTTTATTCAATATACAGTAACGCGTTGCTTAACAACAGGGACACATTCTGAGAAATGGGCTTTTAGGCAATTTCATAATTGTATAAACATTGCAGAGTTCACCTATAGAAACCTAAATGTGTCATCCAAAGCCTATGACACTTCTAGGCTATATGGTATAGCCTATTGCTCCTGGCCTACAAATCTGCATAACGTGTTATTGCGCTGAATATTGTAGGCAATTCTAATCTGTGTGTGTATATATATAATAATATATATAATATATTTATATAGATATAGATATGGATACATAGATAAAAACAGTACAGGAAAATTATATAGAAGATAAAAATGCTACACCTGTATAGGATACTTACTATGAACGAAAAGGTTTCAGGACTGCAACCTGCTCTGGATGACTGAATGAGTGAGAGGCGAGGGAATATGAGGGGCTAGGCCGTCGCTGTGCACTACTGTAGGCTTATGAATAATGTCTCACAAGGATCAGTAGGAATGAAAAACCAAGATGGAGAGACAAAGGAGACTAGGGGATTTCATGGGCAATGTGGTTTGGGCTGTTACGTGTTCAAGCAGTGATCACATTTATAAACTTTATGATTTCATTAAAAAAGAGGTTGTGTAACGTGGCAAGAATTGAGAACTGAGGAAAGAAGTCAAGGCCCATAAATATTAGTGTTTAAAGAGCTACATAATTACCTATGAGACATCCTTTCTTGTGACAGTGTTCTTAGCATTATTGAATAAACCGAGTCACTAAGAGAATTTCATCCATATAAATAACCAAGAAAGTATAGTATTGTTACAGAAAAATGAAGCGACCAGACACTGAGGGGTTAGGAGCACGATCTTTATTTACGTACACGGGCCCAGAGGAGACAAACTCCAAATTCTGAGCCCAGAACAATAGCCCCGCATTCCTTTTATGCTGGGCTAAGCAAGGGAGGGTATTGGGAGGAGTAGTATAGATTTGGCACGAAGGGGCTTACAGAAGTGGGAGAGAAACATTTACAGCACTAGTCAGGGCAGATAGCGTCTCAACACCTGCAGCAGGTCAGATAACATTTCATTTCGTCCTTGGTGTCGGCCCTGACTCCCTCCTCAGTATGAGAGAAGGGAGGTACTGGCAAGAGTTTCTGGTACTATGAGGGTTAATAGAATATACTTTTTATATTAGAATATACATTAAAATTAAGGTTTTAAGGTAATACAGTGTACTTCTGGTTTCTGGTTTAATGAAATTTGACTGGCTTTGAGAATAAAATCAAGCTGTCAAAGATAAGGAACCTGGTGACTCTACCTGTGCTCAGTAGTCATTCAATAATTAGTAACTCCTTTCATCACTTTATTTTGCACAGCAAAGATAGTTTAGACAGACGATTCTTTGGGAAACATACAAGTTCTCTTTGGGCCTTGTGACAAGTGCTTAAACTTCCTAGCAATTTGTCTATTCCTCTTTTTAGTGGGGATAACTGCACAGTGCTTGTACTTATATAGCATATTGAGTTACTGTTGCTAAATGATATAGACCCCTGGGTTTAAGATATGTCCATGCATATAATGTTATCATTGTCGATATAATGGCTTTTATAGTTTCACAAAGAGTATCTTCATGACCATTTGAAAGATTTATAGGGTTTGTTTTCATTTGGAAATTCTTGCCTGAGAATTAGCATGAATGGTGTTTAGGGGAGCCGAAGGACTGTTAGATGTTTTAAGGACAGCACTATAAATGGTAATTACTGGCTTAAACATATATTTGTTCCAGTGAAATATAACCCCCCATTAACATCCCATTTCTAGCTGTGAATTATGACCTTTCTATAAGTAAGGTGTAGGATATTTCAACACCTGTTATAATTGTATATAAAATACGTTAAATGCATGAAGAAAACAGCATGGGTTCTAGTGTCCAGTGATGTGGTGTTTTAAGCAATATGCATGTAAGAATAATATCTCTTTAGTATTTCATCTCATTATGAGCTTAGTGATATAGACCAGTGAAGATAGAAGGCTGGTGAATGGAGAATGTTGAGAAATTGAAATAATAATTTTTGATTAATTCTTACTTAAAAAATTTTAGTAATAATATTTTACAATTAATTTTTTTCAGGAAAATGGTTATCCCAAGCCAGTGATCATAGCTTTAAAAAAAAGAAAGCTTTAAAAAAAATTTAATAACAGGAGTTAAAAACAGATTTCTCTGAAGGAGCTAAATCTCTTTATATAGTATGTGAACTGAACTTTGAGCTTTTTACACAGGATTGCGTGGGGAATAGCCGTGTACCTGCTGCTCTTCTTTATATGGCAAACTGCTTAACATGTCAACAGCCTTTCAAATACTGGGCATTACTTTTTAAGTATATTTTATTGATTATGCTATTATAGTTGTCCCATTTTTTTCTCCCATTTATCCCCCTCAGCCATGCACTCCTCTCCCTCCAGCATCTCCCCCTACCTTAGTTCATGTCCATGGGTCATACATATCAGTTCTTTTGCTTCTCCATTTCCTGTACTATTCTTAACCTCCCCCTGTCTATTTTGTGCCTGCCAATTATGCTTCTTCTTCAATCTACCTTCCCCCCCGCCTGTTCTCCCTCCACCTACTTTCCACTGATAATTCTCCATCTGATATCCATTCTGTGATTCTGTTCCTGTTCTAGTTGTTTGCTTAGCTTATTTTTATTTTTATTTTTTTTAGGTTCCGTTGTTGATAGTTGTGAGTTTGTCATTTTACTGTTCATAGCTTTTGAGCTCCTTTTTCTTAGGTAAGTCCCTTTCACATTTCACATAATAAGGGCTTGGGGTGATGAGCTCCTATAACTTTACCCTATCTGCAAATCACTTTATCTACCCTTCCATTCTAAATGATAGCTTTGTTGGACAAAGTAATCTAGGTTGTACGTCCTTGCTTTTCATGACTTTGAATATTTCCTTCCAGCTCCTTCTTGCCTGTAAGGTTTCTTTTGAGAAATCAGCTGATAGTCTTATGGGAACTCCTTTGTAGATAACTCCTTTTCTCTTGCTGCTTTTAAGATTCTCTCCTTATCTTTAATCTTGGGTAATATAATTATGATGTATCTTGGTGTGTTTCTCCTTGCATCCAATTTCTTCAGGACTCTCTTAGCTTCCTGGACTTGCAGGTCTATTTCCTTCACCAGATTGGGGAAGTTTTCCTTCATTATTTGTTCAAATAAGTTTTCAATTTTTTACTCTTCCCCTTATCTTTCTGGCATCCCTGTGATTTGGATGTTGGAACATTTAAAGTTGTCCCAGAGGTTCCTCAGCCCCTTCTCTCTTTTTTGTTTGGAATTCTTGTTTCTTCATTCTGTTCAGGTTGAATATTTATTTCTTCCTTTTATTCCAAATTGTTGATTTGAGTCCCAGTTTCCTTCCCTTCACTGTTGGTTCCTTGTGTATTTTTCTTTATTTCACTTTGCATAGCCTTCACTTCTTCCTAACTATTTTGCAACCATACTCAATCATTTCAGTTAGCATCTTGATTACCAGTGTTTTGAACTCTGCACCTGATATTGGCTATCTCCTTGCTTAGTTCTTTTTCTGGAGTTTTGAGCTGTTCTTTCATTTGGGCCATATTTTTTTTTGTCTCAATGTACCTGTTACATTGTAAAAAGTGGAACCTTAGGCATTTGCTAGGGTGGGGCAACCCACTTTACTTAATTGTGGTGCTGTACATGGGGGAGGGGTCAAAGAGGGGGCAATGCCATTTGCTTGGCTCTTGCCCCACTTTCAGTCACTTCCCTCTCTTTCCACAAGTGTATTGTGCCTTTTCAGGTACTGACTCCTGGGTGGCTGGGTTTTTGTATATTCTAGGATCCTGAGAACCCATCCAGTGGGCTCTCCTGTGAGACTAGGAGTCTCCTGCTGCTGCAACCCCCAGAGTTTTTATAGCCAGTGGTTTTGAAGCTTTAGTTTCTCATGCTGGGACCCTGAGTTGCATGGTCTGTCTTACTCCCCAGTTGTTCCTCCCAGTTTATCTGTAAGCAAATGTGGGATTGGCCAGTCCCATTAGCTGCAGCCTTGCCCACCCCAGTCTGCCAGCCACTGCCTTGTCATGTGTCCTTTCTTCCATGGCTTCCCATCTCTGCCACTCCTACCAGTTTGGTGAATGTTTCTTCTTGAACTCCTTGGTTGTCAGATTTCCATATGGATTGATTTTCTGGAAGTTCTAATTGCTTTCTGTTTTTACATTGGTTGTTATCCTTCTTTTGGTCATGTAAGGAAGCAAAGCATTTCTACCTATGTCTCCATCTTGGCCAGAAGTCTTATTTATCAAAGAGTGGGCATTATTAAATGATACTCTTTCCTTTGTGCTAACCCTCACTAAGTTCAACCTACAAATTTATGGAATGACATTTTTTCTTTATTTTGGTTAGTATGTTCATTATTGACTCTGCAATATTTTATTACTATGAGACAAGAAAACAAAACATTTAACCTTCATTGATGTGGCTCAGTGGTTTGAGTGCCAACCTGTGAACTGAAACATCACCAGTTTGATTCCCAGTATGGGCAGAGTGCCTGGGTTGTGGGCCAGGTCTCCAGTTGGAGGCATGCAAGAGGCAAACGATTGATGTATCTCTCCTTCTCTTTCTCCTTCCCTTCCCCTCTTTACAAAATAATAAATAAATAAAATATTTTTAAAGCACCAATGTTTAGAATTTTAAGAAAATACAGTTGAGTTTGAAGTATTTTTCTCTGTATGGATAGAAATTTTAAAGCTAGTAAAAGTTTTCATTGTATAACTTTATGAACAATAAATCTAGGTTATATATATATGTACATATACATATTGCAACACCCCCCTTTCAGCAGTTTCATTCTCCTTGGTTTCTGATACCTGTAGTCAACTATGATCTGAACATATTTAATGGAACATTCCAGGGTTAAACAATTTGTAAGTTTTAAATTACACATCATTCTGAGTAGTGTGACGAAATCTCGCAGAATCCACTCCCTCCTGCATGGGACATGAGTTATCTTTTTGGCCGGCATATCCAAACTGTATATGCTGATTGTGCATTAGTCACTTATTAACTTTCTTTGTTATTAGGTTAGTTATTAGGGAGAGAGAAAGACCACATTCACATAAATTTTATTATGTTATAATTGTTCTTTTTTATTATTTGTTGTTATTAATCTCTTCCTGTGCCTAATTTATGAATTAAACTTTATCATAGGTATGTATGTATAGAAAAAATGGTGTATATATAGAGTTTGGTACTAATCATGGTTTCAAACATTCACTAAGGCTCTTAGAATTTATCCTCCTAGGCAAAATGGACTACTTCAGTGAACTAGTATCAGTTTCTTAAATTGTTCATATAGTTATCATTGAAATCCTTCATTCATATTTCTAAAATCATACCAAAGAGCATGTTATCTAATGTGAAAGTTTTCTTTGGAGGTTTTGTGCTTATTATTGCTATTTTTTCCCCTCTGAAAGATCATTCAACTTCTCCTTACTTGCCTTATCCCTACTTATCCTTTTTAACTAAGCTCATGGGCTTCCAGAAAAGATGATAGAAAAAAGATTGTATTCAAAATTTCTGTTTCAGGAGCTCATTCAATTTGCCAAAGGAGAAAAAGTATAGTGAAGAGCCTTCTTTAAAAATGAAATTAGAACATGGTGAAAATCAAGCACTAAATAGAACTTCTCCCAAACATATTGAAGATGGTATCATACTGAAGGATTATATCTGTTACCAACACATATCTCTTATTTTTGCAAAAGCAATTCAGTGTTATATGAAATAGACAAAGAAATCCTTCTTAAAATATAAAATTTGCAGGCCAATATTTTGATAGAACACATTGGGGAAGGTATTTTATTAGCATCTGTGTATTCTCCAATAGGAGCCACTTTTGTGCAATGGAAGAACATTATTCTGAGACTGCAGTAAATGTGAAGTGACAACAAATGGAAAAGTTTGTGGATGACCAGTCTTTACTCTGACTGGCTTCCCAATAGGGGTTTTATATAACCCAGACATTAGTAAGCTCTATTCTAAACCAAAACAGAAGTATTCTAACCTAGCAAAATGACGTCTAAAGTCTTATTTACAATGTTGAAAAGATAGACATTCCTACCCTAAGAAAGATGTTTATCCTTAAGAATCGATATTTAAAAAGATAGGGAAGTGTATGTAGGCATAACAATAGCACCTGCAAGCACTAGGTATTGCTCCTATAAATAGCTTCCCATCATACCACACTGCACTCTCAGTAAGAAAGCTCCTAAATGATGGACACAATCTCAGTTAAATGAGAAACTATTAATTTCTTCCAAATTAACTAGCAAAATAACCAAGCAAATTTTTTATATAAGGGCACAACAGTTATCAAGATCAGAGGCTAAGTCAAACAGAAAACAAATTTAATGTAGATTTTTTAAATTCTCTCCCAAAGATATATTCACTGATTCAAGAGAAAGAGGCTGGTGTGGCTCAGTGGATTGAGCACCAGCCTGTGAATCAAAGGGTTGTGGTTTCCATTCCCAGTCAGAGCACATGCCTGGGTTGCAGGCCAGGGCCCCAGTAGAGGGCGCTTGAGAAGCAACCACACACTGACGTTTCTCTCCCTCTCTTTCTCCTTACCTTCCCCTCTCTAAAAATAAATAAATAAAAATGTTTTTAAAAAAAAGAAGGGAGCGAGAGAGAGAGACAGAGAGTGAGAGAATGCGAGAAAGAAACATCCATCTGTTGCCTCCCATATGCTCACCAACTGGAGATCAAATCTGCAGCCTAGGTATGTGCTCTGACCAAGGACAGAAGCCACCACCTTTTGGTATGCGGGATAATACCATACTGAGCCACCCAGTCAGGGCTTTAATGCAGAATTTTTTAAATTACATATGAAAGCAGTAAAGTTTAAAACATTTCTCCCCATGAAATACATATTTTATTTATACATTTTATCATTATAAATTCAGAAATGGTTTGGGATAGAAGTGTTTGGAGTGGCAATATTTGGATCATTGTTCTGTGAAGTAGAGATTCAGCTAATGAAGCACAAGGAAACTGAAACTCCTTAGAAAAGTCCCTGCATTTATCATGGGACTGAAGTAAGTGTATGACTCTCAGGTGGTAGTTTATAGATGGATGAAGGCAAATACCTAGTCAAGTATTCCTAAGCTTACTATCTCCTCTATCAAATGTGGATTTCTTAGCTCCTCGTCTCCTTAGGCTGACTCAGTGCTCTGTGTACCACCATATAGTGAGTTAGAAAAATATTGAAAAGAGACAGCAGATATGCAAAGAGTCACTCTAGCTAAGGATGAATAACCATTTAGCAAGTTATTGCATAAACATCCTCAATCATGTACTGGATGGAGGATGACCAAGACCTGGAGCTGTTTGACATACTAAAAGTAAAACAAACTGGATAACACACAAGGACCTTCACATAAGAAAGTTGGAAGTTTCTATTCTATCCTACAAATAAGTAAAAAACTGAATAGATGAAAAAGCCCACAATTATTTTTAAATCTTCTTAACAAACATGATAAGTATTAAGTCAACTAAATCAATAATCAGAGTGTTAATAGTCTAAATGTAGTAATTATAAGCAGAAATTGTCAGAGTGGATTAAAAAAAAAGACAACTGCAAGAAACCTATTTTATAAAAACACAGATTAAAGTAAACGTCTTTATCAAAAGAAAGCAAATATAGCTATATTAAAATCACACAAAGCAGACTAAAGCAAGAAAAGTTATCAGGGATAAAGAAAAAGGGATATTACAAAAGGTAATTTGATTTTCCAAGAAGATATGACAATACTATCTATATATGTAATATTTTTAAACTCTTTTAAGCAAAAGAGTTTACTAGATATATATAAATACATGTATATCTAGTAAAAGAATTTTAAAATATATGAGGAAAAATCTTGGAGAACTTCAAGTAGAAAGAGATAAAGCCCTTACAATACCTGAACACATCAACTCTTCTCTATCAGAAATGGACGGATCTATTTTTACATATCAGTAAGGATCTAACTGAACTCAATAACACCATTAATCAATTGGATATAATGGACAAATATAGACTATATTGTACAACAACTATAGAATATACATTCTTCTCAAGCTCACATGGAATATTCACCAACATAGACCATCATCTGAGGCATAAACTACACATTAATAAATATAAAAGAATAGAAATCATACAATGTCTATTCTCAGAACACTGTGAAATTAAACTGTAAATTGTAAATTAATAACAGAAAGACACCCAGAAAAAAATCAAAATATTTGAGAGATTAAACAATAGACTTCTAAATAAAACTTGAACAAAAATAGGAACCTTGAGAGAGATTTTAAAATATTTGAACTAGATGAAAAATGAAAACAAAACATCAAAATATGTGCAGTGCAGAAAAGCAATGCTTAGAAGAAAATTTATAGCATTGAATGCATATATTGGAAAAAATATAAAATCAATTATATAAGCTTCTACCTTAGCCAATTAATCAATGAAACCTGGCTCTTGAACAGATCAATAAAGTAAATAAGCCTATTGTAGGCTAATGGGGAAATAAAACAAAAGAGAGGACTCAAATTACTGATATCAATAATGAAAGAGGAGATAAAATTATGGTTCATACAGATATTGAGGATAAAAAAAGAAATTAATGAATAACTCTTTTGCCTACATATTTGGTAACCTATGTGAATGAAGAGAGTCCTAGAAAAACACTGTCTCAAATCTCACACAAGAAAAAGTACACAATGTAAGTAGGCCTATATTTACTACAAAAATTGAATTAATAATTAATAACACTTTCAAATAAAAAGCAACAGATACAGGTGGGTTCACTGGTGAATAGTACCAAACATTTAAGGAAGAATTTATGCCAATTCTTTATTATCTCTTTTAAGAGAAAGGAGCAGAGGGAATACTCTCAACTCATTATTTCAGATCAGCATTACTGTAATACAAAAACAAGATAAAAGCATTCAAATAAAAAAATATATAGACCAATATCTCTCATATATAGATGCAAATCTCCTGAAGAAAATATTAGCAAATGGAGCACACAATATATAAAAATAATCATGTACCATGAACCATGAAATAGTAAGATTTACTCGTTCTGTAGATTCAACACAATCTCAAACAAAATTCTGGCAAATTATTTTGTGGATTTTAACAAATTGATTCTAAAGTTTATATGGAGAGGCAAAAGGCCCAGTATAACCAACACAATATTGAAGGAAAACAACAAAGCTGGATGATTGACATTACCCAGATTTAAGCTTTACTATAAAGTTATAGTAAGACAATGCCATACTGGTGAAAGAATAGACAAATTGACCAATGGAACTTAATAGAGACCCCAGAAATAAACCCACATAAATGTAGTAAATTGATATTAGACAAAAAAACAAAGGAAAAGCAGTGGAGCAAAGATAGTTTATTCAACAAAAGTTTCTGGAAAAACTGGTTACACATAGGCAAAAAAAAAAAAAAGAAGAAGAAGAATATAGACACAGACCTTATATCTTTCACAAAAATTAACTCAAAATAGGTGATAGGGAATGTAATAATGTAAATATAAAAGTATGAAACACATACAAGATTACACAGACAATATTTAGATGACTTTCAGTATGATAATGCCTTTTTGATATATTACCAAAGCCACAATTCATGAAATAACTAATAAGCTGAACTTAATTAAAGTTAAAATTTTGCTGTTCTTTGATAAATATTCTCTATAGAATTAAAAGCTAAGCTACACCCTCAGAGAATATTTGCAAAAGACATATCAGATGAAGGACTACTATCCATAGCATGCAAAGAACGCTTAAAACTAATAAGAAAACAAACGGCTCATTTAAAAAATGGCTGAAGACCTTAACAGAACCCTCACTGGATGAGATAATACAGACTGCAAATAATTGTATGAAATGATGCTCCACACCATATGTCATCAGGGAAATGAAAATTATGACAATGATATATCATTATACAACTATTAGAATGACTGTAACCTAGAACTCTGACAATACCATATACTGGTGATGATATGGAGCAACAAGAATTCTCATATTTTGCTTGTGGAAATGCAAAATGATAGAGTCACTTTGGAGGACAGTTTGGTGTTTTCTTCCAAAAGTAAACATACTCTCACTATATGATCCAGCACTTATATTCTTTTGAATTTTCTCAAAGGAATTGAAAATGAATTTCTATGCACAAGAACCCGCACAGTGATGTTTATAGCAGATTAATTTATTATTGCAAAAGTTGAAAGCAGCCAAGATACCTTTCAGTAGGCTAACAGGTAAATAAACTGGTACATCAAGAAAATATATTATTGCGCACTAAAAAGAAATACATTATCAGGCCATAAAAAGATGTAGAGGAAACTTAAATGCATTTTACTAAATGAAAGATGCTAATCTGAAAAGGCTATTTACTATATGATTTTGACTATATGACATTCTAGAAAAAGTAAAATCATGAAGAAAATAAAAAGATCAGTGGTTGCCAGGGGCCAGGAAGAATGGATGGAGGAGTAGGAGAAGCACAAAGGATTTTTAAGGCAGTGATCATATTACTATGTGTGATATTATAATGGTGGATACATGTCATCATACATTTGTCCAAACCCTATTTTGTGACTTTATTAACTTAACATTTGTTAAGCAGAGCTTTCCAGTGTGTTGGACTGTTTCGCCAAAATACCACAAAAGAAAGTGATATAGGGAAGTTCATCAATCACAGGTCCTAGAGGTAAAAGGTATGCTTTGAGGCGCTGGTGGCCATGTTGGGAAGTAAAGGCAGGATGCAGGCAGAGAGAGTGTGGCATGTCTTTATTAAAGCCCATGGCGGGAGTGTTCTGGAGGTTCCAAGCTAAGGCTGCATCACTCTTTTCAAACCAAAGAGAGCAGAGATTTGGTAAGCTTTGTAGCTTTGTGGGGCTGAACAAGGAAGGGCAAGCGGGGCAGTGACTGAAGACTTGGGTCTTATATAAGGGTGGTCCTGGGAAGTGGGGAATAGTGTTCATCACAGGGTGGTTGGGGAGTTATATCACGAACTTATATTCGCTTGCGACTCTAAGGGCTGTTATCTAGGCTTATGCTCAAGGGTGGGGGTAGTTTCAGTTCAAGAGCCCTGGAGGCAGCTTAGCCACACATAGTGGATGGGAAGGCATCAGTATGATGGAATCCTTTAGCTAAAGTCTCAACACCTTATGCTCTTTAACACCATGAGTTAATACTGATTTAAACAGTAGATGTTGAATAATAAAAATATGTCTATGTACCTTCATCCCTTGTAATAATTGTACCAGTCTGGTGGTGGATGTTGATCACATGGGAGGTTATACGTGTGCAGAGACAGGGAGTATACAGCAAATCTCTGAAGTTTCTGCTCAATTTTGTTGTAAACCTAGAACTTCTCTTAAAAATAAAGTTTATTTATTAAAAAAAAAACAAATTGAGTGTTAGACCTGGGTTTGTGGATCCTCCACCCTGGTTACAGACCAGATCCCGAAGGCTGAGTAACAGATTAAAGAACAGGTACCAGATACATCATGTGAGCATACTACTGAGGCATCAAGAGTTCAGAAGTCAGCACAATGAGTGGTGACATATTTTCTACTTCATCATAGTAATATTTGATAATTTCCCTATTCTGAGATTCAATTTTGAAAAAAAAAATGAGAATTTTCCTTAATAGTCTCAGCAGATAAAGGGACTCAGCAGGTAAAGGTTACACTTTCGAACTGAGATGATAGTTTAAAAAGAACTATGTACAAAAATGTTGGAAGGACATAGAGAAAACAGAAGGAACAGTGCAAAACTCTAGAGCTGGTAATAGTTTCTTTACCATTCAGGCCTGAACAAGCAATAGCAGGAAGCTGTTACTGGGAACCAGAAGGTGATCTGTCATAGGGCCACTGTCACAGTTATAATGAGCCAGGTGATCCACTGGGGTGGAAGGGAGGGCTCAGCGGAAAAAACACCAACAATTTTACTCTTCTCTTTCCCTCAAGTTTTCCTAGGCACTTCAAGGAAACCTCAAGTAGAAACCCCAGAATAATGGGGACAAAAGGGAGACTGGATAAGAGGAAGTTTCCTGGTATATGGGAAAACACTAAAAAAAAAAGGGCGGGGAGTAAGGCGTGGGGGATCACTGGTCTGTTAAAGTATTTCAAACCTGAAAAGAAACTCAAATATCTTTGTTAACTGTAATGTTTTAGTGTTTGTTTTTCAGTTTTGGCTTTGTTTTATACTACCATCAGCAGAAACATAGGCTTCTGAGCTTGCCAAGATACTTTAAAAAAATTTTTTTTTCCACATAACTATTCAGAATCTAAAAATTTAATCTATGTTAAACAAGATTTGTAAAGATCCTTCCTGGGGCAATGAGAGAGAAAAATCAAACACAGAGAGTTCCAACTGATGAAAATGTTTGCCACCGGTTCTTTCCCACATTCCTAGAGTCTCTGAAAGTCTAAACGGTAGTTGGATATGTCAGTAGATAGATAATAGATAAATGGATGATGATGATGATTGCTTGATGATAGATAGACAATCAAATTTGACATATGTGCATCATATATCTCTGCAGGATATGGTTACGAGGAAGGCTTTAAGCACATTCAGATAAATAGTGAGATGTCACTGAGAGTTCCCTTATGCCAGTTGGTCAGAAAAATGGCTGCAATAAAAGGCAACATGGGACCTATCAAAAAAATGATTAAATAAAGTATTTAATAATTATACCATGAAAACAGCAGAAACAGCAATAGTGGGGAAGATTAATTATTCAGAGTGGAGGCAAAAGTAGGATTACAGTTGTTTGTATGGAAAATAATACAATAAATAATAACACAAGGATAAACTTTGTGTTCTGTGTACTCACAACTGTAAACTTACTTTTGGCAACCCTGTAGTCTCAGAAAAAAGAGGGTGTATTTTTGACATCACCTTTGTCCTCTTAATGAATTGAAAGAGATGAAAGAGGAGACATGAAGGTCGGAGACTGAGATGAGATGGTCAGAGTTAGGAAAATAATAAAAACATTAGATTATTAAAAGAGTGAAAACTTTAAAAATAGATAAGTAAACCTGTTGTTCAGTGAAATGGGAAAGAAATATAAAGGACACATGTAAGGAAATTTTGAAATAAATATGAAAGTACATTGATAAAACAGTTGACATATTTGTTGAATATATGCTATATTCCTGGCATTGCATTACCTAATGGGGATATGGATAGTTTTTTGTTTTTTTTTTTAAAGGAAAGAATAAAAGTAGGGGAAAAGGGGAGAGATAAAGGAGGGAAGGAAGGAAGGGAGGAAATGAGAAAAGGAAGGGAAGGAGGAAAGGAAGAAAGAAAGGAGGAAAGAAAGAAAGAAAAGTCAACTAACATTAGCCATGTGAATAAAGAGTCTAGGGACAATATAGGACAATATTCTAAAGGAGTTATGAACCTGGGGTATATAGGAAGCCTAAAATTATTAAACACCATTTGTGAATGGATTGAAATATAGGACATACTATAATAAATATATATATTTAAAGTAAATTTAACTTTCATATCTTTCACCACAGCTCCATGAAAGGAAGACTGTAGATTTGGACACTGATATTGTGAGACATAAAGTGATTAGTCCAAGGCAATGCAGTTGTTAAAGAGGTGATTTAAAAACAGGTCAACTTGACCTCAGAGCGCATGAAGAACAAGTTCTGAAGAGCGGTGCTTTTGACTAATTGTTATGTCTGAATAAAATAATACAATTAATCAAACATAAGAATTTGTCCGAAAATAAGGAAAAAATGTCAAGCTGAGGAAAGGCTTTTATTTGAAACAAGGAGGTCCGCATGTACCAGACAAAATTATTGAAATTATACAGAAAACCTTGAGCCATATCCCAGATAAATTACAATTGTCAACTATGAAGAAAGTAGGATTTAAGTAATGTTTAAGAATCCAGAGAAAAACAATTATACCAAACTAGTAAGATCCTTCCAGGTATCCTCTCATCTGGGATTCCTGGTTATCTTCTACCTTGAGCCACCAGATGGAGAACATCTTTTACAGTTACACTGGCATGTGTTTCTAAGCCAGGCCTAGAAGAGACACATTCTCTGTCTTTATATGTCACTGACTCTTTCCAAATCACAATGTAGTCTGACATCCAATAAGCTCAGAAAGTCATCTTCATATGTGCTCAGAAGGGGAAGAAGGTTTAAGACCAGCTAATAATCATTGCTGTAGCTAAACAGAAAAAGGGGGTAACAATCATATACTTTGGTATAATCTGTAACTGTTAGTTTTCTTATTGCACAATAGTTGAGTGATTATTCATTGGATGCAAAAAAATTTGATTTGCATAGCACAACACCCAAGAATGCTAATTCTTAGTGGATTAAATATTTGCATGAAAAGTAAACAAAAATATTATAGAAAATTAGGTAGCATCTCATATAAGCTTTCAATATTGGAAGTCTCTGTAATCATAGCACCAAACATGGAAAATATAAAGGAAATAATTGATAGGTTTTGAATATAAAATTTATGAATATATTTACTACAATAAACCCCATAATTATTATTGAAAGAAAAAAGCACATCTAGGAAAATTTGTCAATAATTATTACAATAATGTTTAATATGTGTTATCAATAAAATCTCTTAAGTAGTAAAAGAACTTCCTAAAAATATGCAACTTACAGAGTATCTTTAAATGCTAGTAAATAAATGATAAATAGGAATCTTCAGCACCATTAATAAGCCAAAATGCATACTGATATGAAAACTTCTTTGATCTTACCATATTGGCATATTTTATATTGAATTATTTTACAAGATACTGTCAAATGTGTGAGGAAATAAATACTCTCGAACAATATAGGGAAGAGTGCAAATCATTTAACTTTTTCAGCGTTTAAAGACAATCAATATCAAACATCTTAAAAATATGTAATATTTTTACAAAGCATTTTAATTTTTATTAACTTAGCTTAATAAAATTACCAGATACTTTGATGGATACATATTTAAGCTTACTTAAGTTTTAAAATGTAGATCTTTGAAAGGGTGGTTTGTTATCTGCAGTGCCGTAGAGGAGGGAACACAGCGCAAGCCCCCCAAGGCCCCAAGGGAGGCACAGGCATCGATCAGGAGGCAGAGGAGTGAGGGGGAAATTGGGCAAGAGCGAGCCTTTACTGTGGCTTCCTTGGGAAGGCTACACAGGGCAAACAGGCTTGGGACTGGCACGTTTGAACAATTTTGGCAGGCTTTGGCACATAGCTATCATAAATGTTCTAGGCCAAAGTGTAAGAATGAAAGAGAGTTTGGGGGTGTGGGTTTTAGCATGTGAAAGGCACACTTGCAGGTGGGCCCTTTACTATTTCCCTAGGACCTGGCTTGCCCTGGGAGGTGCAGTCTGTGACATGATCAGCAAACCCCCAGAGATCAAAACAGCTGAAGATAGAGAAAGTAGGAAAGCATGGTTAATAAAACTTACAAGAGCATTAAAGGCATGTAATTTTTATAATCTGAAAAAAAGAAGTGTCTAAAATATACTATTTTAAAATACTAATCAATAGAATTACTTTAAAATGTTGTGTTACAAATGACCTTTTATCCCATATTCAGTTAGCTCAACATTCAGTATTTGTTTCAGAAGAAAAAGATAAACACGGAAAGTGTACGCAGGGGTAGAGGGAAGGAAGGGGTTCTCCTAATTTGATTTTTTAAAAGTCTTGAACTTATTGGAATCAAAGTAACTAGCAAATGTCACTGAACAGGTGATGAAAATGTCTTGTTTGGAGGATAGACAGAGTCACAGCAAAGTGAGGAAAACTTACATCCCAGGGGTTTCAGGGAGAAAGTTCTGTGTTCTGTTCATCCCTTATCTTTGAGCTACAGTTAGAGGGGTTGTTTAAAATTCCAAATATCCAGCAAAGTCAGGGGACACGAGAATAGAAAGGACCTAGATTTTTCTCTTAGATATAGCATTTATAGAGTTGTCATGGCATCTTCAGAAGAAATGGCTTGTGCTGTATCCATACAACAGAACTGGGGTCACTCTCATGGATTATTTGACCCTATGGAATGACAGGAGTGGTGAATGCAGGAAAATCATACACTGTGACTGAAGGTGTCTCTGATTTTTTGTTTCTTTCCTTAATGCTAGTAAACAAATGAGAAATACCTGTGACTTTTATTGGAATAAATACTCCTAGTAATAATATAAGACTCTAGGTTCTTCAAGACTAGAACCTATAGGGCTAATCATAGTACCTGTGTATAAAATGCCTTGTCACTCAGTTGTGTGTGTGTGTGGCAGGGTTGTTTGCTTTTCTGTCAGTGTGTCAGTGTCCTTATTGTGTGCTGAGGACCTTTACACAGGCTAGTTAAGACTGCTCTCTTCCTGCTTATATTTGTCAGGCTCTAGGATTAATTTCCAGGTGGCTAATTCTCCAATATTAAAAAAAAAAAAATCCAGAAACCATAGAACCCAAGAGCCTCCATATCTTATTTACACATGAATTTTCCAAAATGCTGCCCACAGCCAATCCGCAGGGCCCAACACTTCTTCCTTGAGTACTCTGCTGCACCTGTCCTGAAACTAGCTCTGCTTCACCTTCTCCCATCCCCTTTGTTTACAGCTAATGTAAGTCCTTTCAGAACTGCTCACATGTTACTCCTCACTGCTTGATGTATAAGAAGCTCTTGTAAAATTACGAGATGACAGACATGTTGTCTTTCCTAGCTAATCGCACTGCTGGTGGTTTAGACTCCATTCCTCAGGACCCATCTTCTTTATTGCTAGCAAAGGCCTAACCAGCCCTTTCTTTTAAAAATGCTTTAATACATGGAAGTTAAAACCTTTGTTTAATGGGACTAAGAACTATTATAATTTCAGAGTATTGGTTAACATAGCATTATTTTTAAAAGTTTGTAATGACTATGGGTGAAATAAAAATATCTGTGATTTTTATATTTAGTTCTAAAGTCACAGCTACAGCTTTTATTACTGTTGATTTTTACCTACATCCATATTTGGGGGAAATGTTAAATTTTAATTAAAGTTAAATAAATCTATTATTTTCCCATATATCACCATAAACTCCTTGAATTATTGCCCTGTGACAAAGGTCCATTTAACATGGACCTTGGGATACAAAGACTAGATTTCCCTTGCTGGATTTTTTTTTTAATAGATATTTTAAAAGACACAGAATGCATTATTGAAAAACAACTAGTAAAAAAAAGTAACAAAAGAAGTCTAGGCATAGTCACTTACTCTGTCCTTTTCTCTCCATGCCTGGTCTTATTCTTTTTTTTTTTCACTTCCTTTAAATTCTTTTCATGAAATCATGAATAAGGCATTCTTTTAAATTGCATTTGTATGAAACTCCATGCTGCTTTCACAGAGAGATATAAGAATTTTAATTTATTTTCTTTCACGAAGTTTTGAAAACATCAACCCTTAAGTATGTATATAAGAATATTAAAAACAAAAACAAATTTGAATTCTAAAATCAAGAGAAAGAATTAATTAAAACATCATCATGGTCTTCTAGCTTCAGCTCCAACGTGTAAGGAGCTTAGAAGTCATCACTCCCATACTTACAAAATTTGAACAAACTGAAATTTGAACAAACTGATGATCAATGACCCTTCCTAAACCTAAAAAAAAACACCTGAGAATGTAATTTTGTTTTTTTACTTATTTATTTACTTTAGACAGAGGGGAAGGGAGGGAGAAAAAGAGGGAGAGAAACATCGATGTGTGGTTGCCTCTCACACACCACCTACCAAGGACCTGGCCCACAACCCAGGCAAGTGCCCTCACTGGGAACTGAAGCAGCAACCCTTTGGTTTGCAGGCCAGCACTCAATCCACTGAGCCATGCCAGCCAGGGCTGAGATTATAGTTTTGAAGAGTCAGCCTAAGCAAGATTGTCACAAATAAGATTTACCTCCTGTAGCCGAGGCAGCTAGAGCCATGAAGTGGTAAAAACACATAAGTGACAATTTTGATAACTTGCTGGAGGCTGAATGTAGACTAGCTTGAGAGCGAGAAACTCCTGGAGACCACTATCTTTAAGGACCTTACACTTTTCAAAGTTTTAACTCTAGTAATTCTACTAGGTTCTCAAGATGAAGAGCTAAGAAAGGTCCGTTTTTCTCTCTGGCAGACAGAGAGGGAGAGTAACCATTGTAAAATACATCCAGTGCATTACTCATTGCAAAAATCTGCTCTTGGAGGGTAAAAGGCTTTAAGAGAGCTGTATTCTACTCAGCAAAGGAGATTTCTGGCACTCCAGCTGCTTCTAGCCTTCCCGTAACATGTAAGTGGGGGAAAAAAGCTATAAAACACATGTGAAGGCTCAAAAATACAGTCTCACTAAAAACCTGAGATTTAAACATAAAATTATAGAACACTTCCTCTTCCACCCTAAAATTGCAACAACAGGATTCCGGTATAACAATAATGGGTTACATGTGAAAGAGCTAAAGATGCAGATTTCCTCTAAGGATGAGTGCGTAGGGGAGCCCAAAGTCAACAGTGGAAACAAACTGGAGGAATTTGAAGGCTCTTTCGCCTATAACAGCAAACACTAAACATAGCTCAACTGTTAGCCAGATCAACATAAAATATCACAACAAAGCCTCATTTTTATGTTTCTTTTATCTGATACATCATGGTTGCCTTCAAAAGAGGATTTTAAAACATGCAAAAATTCAAGGAAAAAATTCAATAGATATAGCAACTCAGAGAACCACATGAAGATATGATCCAGATGTTGGAATCGTTAGACAAGGAAGATAAAATAACTATGATTATTGTGTAAAGGACTCTAATGGAAAAAGTTGACACCATAGAATAAAAACAATAATGTAAGCGGAGATGTGTTTTCAAAAAGATGGAAACACACACGCACACACACAAAAAAATCAAAAGAAATTCATTAAAGGTGATAATTTTGCTGAAATAGACCAAGTCTTCAAAAGCACAAACTGGCAAAACTCACATAAGTGTAATACAGATAATCTAAATACTTCTATATATATTTTAAAAACACTAAAAATGAATAGCATTAAAAAAAAAGAGAGAGCGAACACTGTATCCAAATGATTTCACAAATGAATTTTACCTAGTAGTAAAGGAAAAAATGGTACTAATTCTCCACAATCCCCTCCTGATAATACAAGCAGAAGGAATGCTTCCCAATTCATTCTGTGAGGCCATCATTACCCCAATATTAAAGCCACACTACTTACTGACAATGAACAAGTAGATTTAGAAATTAACAACAAAATACCATTTACTTTAGTAGGCAAAAAATAAAATACTTAGATATAAATCCAACAGAGTATCTACAATATTTACATGAAGTAAATTACAAAACTGATTAATAAAATCAAAAAACTAAATAGATATTTCATGGTCATGGACAGTAAGGCTTAATATTGTTAGGATGTCAGTTCTTCCCAATTGCTCTATAGAATCAATGCAATACTAGTAAAAATCCTAGCAAGTTATTTTATAGAAATCAACAAACTGATTTTGAAGTTTATGTGGAGAGGCAAAAGACCCAGCATAAATAACTCAATGTTGAAGGGGAAGAAGAAAGTTTAATGACTGACACTACCTGAATTCAAGTCTAGCTGGGAAACTACAACATCCAAAATAGTGTAGTATTGGTGAAAGAATGGACAAATAGATCAATGGGACAGAGTAGAGAGCCCATAAATAGATGCTCAACTATTTAACCAATCTTGGACAAAGGAGCAATGGCAATATAATGTTTCAAATATAGTTTTTGAAACAATTGTCGCTGGAACAACTAGACGTCCATAAACCAAGAAAAAAAAATTCTAGACACAGATCTTACACCTTTTACAAAAATTAACTTAAAGTGGATCATAGACATAAATATAAAAGGCAAAACTATAAAAATCCTAGAAGATAACAGGGAGAAATCCTAGATAACCTTGGTTATGCTGATGCCTTTTTGGATACAACATTAAAGACATTATCCATAAAAAAAATTGATAATCTGGAATTCATTAAAATTGAAAACCCCTTCTCTGCAAAAGAAAATATCAACAGAACTAGAAAATCAGGCACAGACTAGGAGAATATTGGGTGAGAAACATATTTGATAAAGAATTGTTATCTAAAATATGCAAAAGAAACTTAGAACTCAATAATGCTAAAACAAAGAACTTGTTTTAAAAAATGGACAGAGACCTTACCAAAGCATATATGTAAGTATATGAAATGATGATCCACATCATATATAATTAGGGAAATGCAAGTTTTAAAAATATGAGATACCAGTATACACCTAGAAGAATGGTCAACATTTGGAATACCAACACACCAAATACTGGCAGGGATGTGGAGTAATGAAAGTTCTTACCCATTGTTGATCAGAATGTAAGATAGCATAGCCACTTTGGAGGACAGCTTGGTGTTTCCTTACAAAACTAACCACACTGTCACTATAAGACCCAGCAATCAGGTTCCTGACATTTCCCCAAAGAAGTTGAAAAGTTATGTCTACACAAAAACTTGAACATGAATATTTATAACAGTTTTATTCATAATTGCTGAAACCTGGAAACAACCAAGTTGCCCTTCAGTGAATAAATAATCTACTGGTACATTCAGAAAATGGAATATTATTCAGCGCTGAAAGAAATGAGTTATCAAGCCATAAATGACATGAAGGAATCTTAAATGTATATTACTTAGTGAAAGTAGCCAATCTGGGAAGAATACATATTATATTATTTCATCTGTAGGACACCGACATTCTGGAATAGGTAAAACTATGAAGACAATAAAGATATCAGTGGTTGCCAAGGTTGACATGGGAAGTGACGAATGGGAGGAACACAGGATTTATAGTGTAATGAAAGTACTCCATATGATATTATAATTATAGATATATGTCATTATACAATTATCCAATCCCATAAAATATATAACACCAAGAGTAAACCCTGAAGTAAACTATGGATAATGGGAAGTTATGATCTGTCTACGTAGATCATTAAAGTCTTAAAAAGTCTTAAAATTAAGAATGTATAGCCCTGGCTGTTGTGGCTCAGTGGATTGAGTGCTGGCGTGAGAACTAAAGTGTTGCCAGTTTGATACCCAGTCTAGAGCACATGCCTGGGTTGCAGGCCGGGCATGCAAGTGGCAACCACACATTGATGTTTCTCTCCCTCTCTGTCTCCCTCCCTTTCTCTAAAAATAAATGAATAAAATATTTTTAAAAATAATTTGTGACATCACGAATGGATGAAAACATTTTTCTTTTTAATGAATCACTAATCTAAAATCTAGTACAAAGATAAAGGTGGAAGCCGGGGAAAAGAGAGGCTCACTGAAATGGTAAAGACGAGTAGGGCTGATAGTAAACAGATTTTATGTGACTAGGCCATTAAAAATGTGTTTTGTTTATTTCTTCTATGTTAATCAGTT
The DNA here is from genome assembly GCA_004026545.1 of Mormoops blainvillei. Classification (NCBI taxonomy): domain Eukaryota; kingdom Metazoa; phylum Chordata; class Mammalia; order Chiroptera; family Mormoopidae; genus Mormoops; species Mormoops blainvillei. Next base: position 96,052 of record PVJD01004511.1, read on the forward strand.
ATAATATGGTTTGAACTAACTTATTAACATCTGGGGGACTTAATATTGAAAGACATTTTACTATTGATTACGCTCTTATTGTTTTTCTAATGAAAAAAAGTTTAGAAGGTACTCTATAACTAATAAATAATGATTAAACAATAGTTAATCATTCAAACACTTGGATTATCTTTCCCTTACAGTTTTTATGCTATATCTGTGCACCTTACATGGACTCAAATATGTTAATAGAGTATATCCTTTAGAAATGGAGTTGACCTGTCTTCGTTAAGAATCTTGGATAATAAACTACTTGAAGAGCACTAAAAAATCAGGAAAGCACTGTTTCTTTCAATCTAAAGAATGTTTCTTTTCTATTACATTCCCTGAAGAGATATTAAAATATGCAAAACACTGGACTAGGTGACTTAGAACCAAGTCTTTTCAAGGCTGATTATGTGAAATTCAGTTTCTCACTGAATCTGTTAGAACAAGTATGTCACTGTAGGCTGTACTTTTAGGGAAAAACAATTCACATGCTGGCGAATTAGCCTGGAAGATATCAGAAACGTGATGACAGTGTGTAGGCTGTTGGGAGCTCATGAAGATCTCTTATTAACAGCAGTGTACTATTAGGTTGACCTTAAAACCGCATAACTTGATAACTTCAGATTACTAATGGCCTAATAAGAACCATTTACAAGCTATTACTCATCTCAGCTGCAGCTCACAGACTTTATGTATCTCGGCATTTGAGTTTAGTCTGCGTTGCATAAGTATAATTGCTCTCGTATTTGTAGCTGGGCTTCTACTGATACTTCTAAAATCCCCATGTTTCCCTCTTTGGTTCCAAGTAATATTGTCATAGAAGTATAGTAGTATTCAGGAGACAGTCTCATCCTTAGACCCAGGTAAAAGAGGCCCTTGTCCTGGGCACTGCATTATTGAGGGTCCTACTGTGGCTTTTTCCCTGGATGTCCCAGTGGTATGAAGGGAACTAACACACTGAGAGTCTGTTTCCTTCATTCTAGACTAAGTTCTGGGAAACGAACAGAGCTAGATATTTGATTAATTAGTTGCGAGTTTTTTCATTTTTTTCTTCCTTACTAAATATCAGAAGAAGAACAGTATAAAGTTATTTCGGATCTGTGCCCTTTAGCCTTCAACCAATTCTCAAAAAGAAGTCCTCTGTGTGTTAAAAAATAAAATTATATCCTTAGATTCTGATAGTGAATTACAAACTTAGACACTTCTCAACTTCTCAAATGAGCAAAAATAGTGTTGTAGTGTTTTTTTGTTTTGTTTTGTTTTTAGTGCTGTTGGGAAAATTTCCCAGGGCCGAGAGCCCAGAGAAGGAGGCTGACAACTCTATTGTTACATTAAGACTTTATTAAGAGAACCTACAAACCAGCTTATCCCAGACAATGGCAAGATGTCATAGATATTCTCTGCAGTGTGGCAGGCCCTAAGGAGTTATATAGGACAGGGTAGGATGATAGGGGTGTCAGATCATGTTTGCCCCAGATGAGAGGAAAATTGCCTATCATGCTTGCCCAAGGTTGGGCAGCAGCCTGTTTCAGGAAACAGCATAAACTGGCATGCCAGAACAGTCCGCACTCCATGTTAAATGTGCTAATGCTGGTAAATCGGCCAGCTACAATAAGCATTAGAGCAGTTGTCTTTCCTCCATACAAAGATGGATAGGTGCTTAACATCAAAGTTCTCAGACCCAAAAGTTTAGATCCATAGTCCCATCTGACCTGCTTGCCCTGCTTCTACTTCCGTTCTCTTTTCGGGACTTCAAAAGTGGTAAAAGAAGCAACTTTTCCTCTTCCTTTTTGAAAATGACTTACATTCCTTACCCTGTTCTTTATTGAATTGGACTTGACCCTGTTCTTTTCTGTAGAACAAAAACTGAAAAACAGAAACTATACTGTTGAAGGAAATCTAAATGTACCTCATTGCCTCAGCTGTGAAAATAACCTGCTTGCTTTCCTCTTCAAGGCTAGGATACATACATTATTATCATTGCTTAAACGGTAATGCTGCCATCTGAGTCATCTATGGGTCTGCTTCTGTGAATTTTTTTTCTTTTAATTAATTTTATATCAAGTTTCCTATTTTTCATACTTTTCACTTTTCATTTTCCTTTTCTTTTTTCAGAACAATGGGTATAAATTAACAGTGTAGATAAGATAGAAACATGACATTAACATTTGCATCTCTGAGCTAACAAGCTCTCATTTTTGTCTAGCAGCTCTGATCAGGAGCTAACCATCATATTGTACCAATTTAGGTGCTATTTCAATTAGATTGTTTTTATACCTTATTTATAAAAACACTGTTCACATTACAGTTGCTGAATGGCTCATCTCTTTCATCTTGGAAACACTTCATCTGGAATATTATTGGAGTACTATTTCACAGAGTTTGTTTTGGGGTCTATAAGTCTAATCTCTTTGAAAATCATGAAGACTTTAAATGCTCTCTGATTTTTAGCTACTTTATTACTGCTAATTTTTCACCAAATTTCAGGGCAGAGAAGTAATTTTAGATTGAGTGATATAGTTTTACACTCAAAGCTTTTTGGATTCTAATTTCCCTTGCTATTCAAATTGCCATTAAAATCCATGGCTACGCCTCTGCCTATCTGCACCCAGGGAAAGTGTTTTGTTCATTTTGTTTTGTTTTCTCCCTCAGCAGCTGTGGCTCTCTGTCCACCTGTGGGAGACATACATCTCTCTGGAATTCGGTTACTCAGGTTTCCTTGCATTCACTACTCTATATAACACCCTATTAAAGGCTATGGTCTTTTATATATTTTATTTATTTATTTTTATTTTTGCTACTGTGAAAGCACAGGCCTTACCAACATTCTTCATCTTAACAAAAAGTAGTAGTACTCAACCTTATTTTAAACCATTAAAAATATAGAATTATTTTAGTATATGTATTTAATCCTAAATCTGAATTCCTGAGTCAATAATTGTGTGTGTGTTGCAGGGGGTGTTATATAAGATACAGGTAAATGTAAGTTTAAACTTAAAATATTTTTAAACTGAGTTGATATAGGTGACTATCATAGCTGAAAGATAAGTAAGTAAATTCATTTAAATTCCCCATTTGACCTCATTTGATTTACTCCCATGTATAAAAACTTTAGAATCACTGTCTAAATATATAACATATTATTAGGCAGACTACATGTAATAACCTCAGAAAAAAAGACATCAGTGTTTCTCACTATCAAATTCGAAAGCCCTGGTGTGATAGCGAGCCTTCAAATGATCCATGACAACACTGACCCATAACTTCTCAGGGAAAACAGCACAAGCGAAACCATGATCGAGGGCATTTAAAAATCTAGTGTGAGTGGGGGGAGGGTTGGGGGGTGCTCCCAATCTAAAATTTTAGCTGAATTATCCTCAAAACTAAAGATGAAATTAAAAATTTCATTTTAAAATGCTGAGAAAATGTATCAATAGCATACCTGATGATAAAGGAAGCATTATAGGGTTATCTTCAAATAAAATACAATAAGAAAAAATAGAAAATCAAACAATCAAGAAAGAATAAAGAGAACCTAAAAGATAAATATTTTGATATGTTGAAATAAATATTAGCTGCTTAAAACAATACAGTGACACCTAATAGAGTTTTAAAATGTAAGGTACATGAGAACAAATGGACATAAATTTACAGAAAGATAAATGGGGAAAATGTTATCCAAAGCCCTGGACATTCCCAGATTGAAATATACATATAGTTATTAAATAATGATGAAATAGAAATATAAACTATAATCTGGAAACTACTAATGTAATGGTTAAAGAACAAGTAACTATACAGTTAATAGAAGGAAAATGGAATAATTTTTCAAAATAAATAAATATACTGAAGTCAAATAAGCAATACAGGTAACACATAAGAAGCATAAATAGAAAGGAAATAGTAAAATGGTTCATTTAAACCTCAACATATCAGAAAGCACATTAAATATAAATGAAATTTATGTTTAATTACCATATAATAATTATCAGTTATAAGTGAAAATGTTATAAACTGCTAATAAAATAAGCATAAAGAGTATTTAAAAGCATAGATATTACACAGTTGAATTTAAGGAAAAAGATAGAGGAAAATTTTAAGATAATAAAATGCTTTAATCGAGAAAATATAGCAATATGTAATGGGTAGTCGTATTAAAATGTTCAAGCAGATAAAGTAAAAAATGACCAAAAAAACCCGGATAAATATAAAAACCTGCATGTAAAGGAGGTTTTTAACATACTTTTCTCAATTCTTGATAGGACAATCAGGCCAAAATTGGGTCAGAATATAGACGATTTGAACTTGATTACCAAACTTTGATATAATTTTTATAAATAGAAGACTGTTTCAATTGCAGAAAGCACAGTTTTCAAGTACACATGGAACATTAATAAAATTTCATGATATGCTATGCACCAATCAAATCTTGACATAAAGATTTTAAAAATTCAGATCATTTTGGTTACAGAATAATGGATGTAAGCTAGAATATAACTTGAAAAGAACTGTTTAGAAATGTAAAGCTTTTTCTAAATAATCTGTAGGTCAAAGAAATAAATCATATGGTTATTAGAAAATATTTTGTGCTGAGTAATAAAGAATATATGATATATCTAAACTGTAAAGAGAGAAGCAACGTTACCGCTTTGCATAGACATGCACAAGTAGAAACTTTGAGCATGGAGAGGAAAGGGAAAGAGAACTGGGAAACAAAATAGGCAAGACATGGGGTGGGCAAAAGTAGGTTTACAATTGGGGGTACACAAAATGGTCATTTCTTGTATTATCATTTATTAATTACTGTATTATTTTCCATACAAACAATTGTAAACTGTACTTTTGCCTAATCCAAACACAGTGTGAACAGCTGCTACCAATAATTATTTTAAAAAACAGGAAAAAATTCCTAAAGGAATCAAAATACAATTTAGTACAAAGGACACATGAATAAGGAACATTCTGATTACTTTTATTACATAATAAAGAAATAGAACCTGCACTGTAAAACACCCATACTAATAAAACCGGGCTAAGATGCTACATTAAGTAATGTTTTAAAACAGAAGAAATAAATGACTTTCATCCTATAACAATCTCTACCAGAGAAAAAGGCTTCCTAGTTCTTTTTTTGAAGGCAGCCTATTGTTGTTATCAAAATCTGAAGACATTGTTTAAAAATTCTAGGTACTTTACTATTATGAATATAGATGCAAAACTCAAATGTTAGCAAATTAAATCCATTGAAAATATTCACACTACATCACCAAAAAAACTGGTTTATTTAAAGAAACATAAGTTGTATGTGATAAAGAGTATTTGCAAAATCTTACAAAAAAGTTACACCACATGAAGAAATTCTGAAATTCATTCCCACTAAGATTAGTAATGAGACGCGGAGCCTATTATCATCCTATTTGATATTGTATTAGAGGTCCTAGCCAGCTCAACAAAAAAAAGAGTAAGGATTAAAAAACAAATGCCAAAGTGGCCTACATGATTCTATATGTAAATAATCTAAACAATCTATAATAAATCGTTAAGTCTAATATATGAGTTTAGTCATATTGCAGGATAGACATTCAATAAAATATCTACTGCATTTCTAGGTCCAAAGCAAGAATGAATACACATGTGTGCACACACGGACACACACCCACCATTTGAAACAGCATCACCAATATCAAATACCTAGAAATAATTAAATAAGGGTAAGAAATGAAAGGCTTTTACTGAAAAAATAAGATATTATTAAGGGGATTTTTTAAAAGAACTAAACACATAAGGGAATATACCACATTCATGAATTGAAATACAATATTGGAAAGATGTTAGTTCCTTACAAATTGATCTATAAAATCAAGACACTCCCAAACTAATTATGCATATTGGTATTAAAGTTGGCAAATGTATATAAATTATTAGAAAGTCAAAATCTCTAAATAGTATGACATTCTCTCAGATAGGAGAGAATGTAGAAGGAGTTATTCTACTGAATATCAAGACTAACTATAAAGTTATTATGACAGTGTAGTATCTCTGCAAGTTTAAAAGAAAGTAAACTAATAGAACAAGTGAGCCTAGACTACCTCAAATGAATACTACGTTCATGGAAAGATGACACAAAATAGTGATGAAGAATGAATTTTTAAAGTAAATTCTGTTGTGTCAATTGGGTTGCCATATGAGAAATTTGTAGTAATCTCAAACCAGACACAACCCAAATGTTTAACACCATACTCTATGAACATAAATTGCTGCATGTGAAAAATACAGTGCTTATGAGAATGAAATAAATGAACATGCATTACATGGATGATTCCCATAAACATATGTTGTGTGAAAGAAGCCATCACAAAAAAATTCGTGCTAAATTATTACATTTATCTGAAGGTCCGATGCAGATAAAACTAATCTCCAGTGTTACAAGTGAACATACTGGTTAGTTTTGGTAAGAACAGAGAGGATAAATATTGGAAGGAGAGGAGGGAAAGAGTAAGGTTTCTAGTTTACTAGCATCATTTTATTTCTTAATCTGGAAGGTAGTCACATGGGTATGTTCACTTCACAGAAACATATTGAATTACACACAATATGTGCAGTTGTCAAGATATTCTCTCAGAATAACTTAGTTAGTATTTATATGGGAGGCTAAGGTTTGTTGCTTTATAACTATATATGTTGAAATGTCTAGGTTCTCTATATTACACAAACATGAGGCACTAGAAATAACTCCATAAGTGTATTCAGTAGGATGTGGGTATATTTGTATGAACATAATTTAGGCACACAGAGATTAAAATGTATTTTTAGACATAACTTGAAACAACAAGTGTTACTCTAAGCACTATAATTATTTTCCCAGGACATAGTATACTGCTGTAAAAGTAATGTGTATTTAAGAAGGATTTATTATAAATTAGAATTAAATGTAGTTGAGTCACATTACAGATAGGCTGTTTACAACCTTGTGATCTTTACCACATTGAGGAGACTTGAAATGTCTCCTCAGCATTATCTTTGGAAAAGGCCATATATTTTTTATTTAATAATATATTTTTGATAATTAAATAATTTATAGAAAGTAACTAATAGAAGGTACCTAATAAGTAATAATAGTAATAATATAATAATAATATCAACACTCCAGGGTTTACTTGCTAAACTAATCCCTGATCTATTTCTGATTTAAATTAAAAAGTTTCATATAATTGAATTGTATAGTAGTAAAGAATACATTTTTTCTGGTCATTTTTCATGAAATTTAAAACTTTATGAGAAACCCATATTAAATGATTTGGTAAGAATATTTCTGAAATGAGATTTTTACTAACTTGCGCTTTACACTACAAATACTTCATTTCACTATCAAATTTTACCTTAAAGAATGTCCAGACATTGACATAATCTTGCAGATATTCAGTGAACTCATGACTTCAGAGTATAGGAAGAGTAATTACTTTTATTATTGAGAGGATTAAATTATATAAGATTTTGGTGATTATAAGTAGTACGCCTTGAAAGAAATATGGTTTCTTAACACTGTTGAAGGTCTCTCCCAGTAGCTTTACCTAATATTCACATTGGCACACCTAACTTTTTCTATCCCTGGTCTCTCACATCTAATTCATCAGCGAATACTTTTAATTTTGCCAACAGAACACACCAATGAAACTATTTCTGTTTATATTCATTGATACCATCCTAAACAATCATTGCCTCTCATGTAGGACTAAGGAATGTTTTATATTTTGCTATCTCTAATTCATTTTTTACAATAGCACCCGCATTCATTATCATAAATTCAAATAACGTGATCGCTCCCTTATTCAGACCAAAACATCGCTGCTTATTATCCTTGACGTAAAATCTAGACTACTTACTTTAATTAAAAAAAAAAAAGACAAACAAGAAATAGAACGTTTTTCAAGAAAGTCAGCCTTATATCTCCCTCTAGGACTTTATGCTAGTCATGAACTAAAACGTTCCTTCTTCTGGATTATCTGAATAAATTCTTGACAAAATTCAGCTCCAGCTTGAGCACGTTTTGTAAGATGATTTCTTTCTTGACTTATTTAAAATTATTCTTTTTCAGGTTATATTTATGTAATTTACTCTCTTCATAGTATTATTATTATGAGGAATTGCCATTTTATTTAATATTTTACTTGTTTATGTTTCTTGAATGAAAGTTTTATGAGAGCGAGGATCTCGTTTGTCACACTGAATGCTTTGTTTTCACTTAGGAATTACAACTGAGACAATATTTCTTAAATATCATCAAACTCAATCACTAGAAAATAAGGCAAAAAGGGCACATAAACTAGATGGAATCTATGAACACAGAGGTATAATTCTTAATTTTAAGAGGGAATGGTTTAGCAATTTACTATTAAATTAGTAGTTGTGAACCTTAAAGTACAGATACCTTAAAGTACAGATATAGAAATTTTAGTTCAATATTTTATTAATGTAAGAACTTATATGCATAAATATTGATATATTCGTGATATTGTTCTTAAGTAGTTTGTGTACATGGTAGGATTATAAACTATATGTACTGAACATGATTAAATATTGACCAATTTAAAAAATGGTGTACAATACTAAAATATAATAAAATATGTGATATAATTAATATAAAATACAATTTATAGTTGGAAGGAATTTTCTTTGGACTAGAGTTATCACTTAAAAATTCACGGAGAAGTTGTCAATCACTGTTATTAATAAGAATATTTAGATAAATAAATGTTTAAGAGAAACGTTAACATTTTCTCAAAGGAACTTGAGGAATAAAAGACGTGTTTTTATCAAATGAGGGACTTCCATGCTGTTTCTTTTAGAGAAAAAAAATTTTTAATGTAGCAGTCAAAACAAAACATAAAATTTCTTTCAAATAAGTAGTCAATTATTAAACATGGCCCTGGCATCATTGTTTTTGTTTCCTGTAAAGCTTTACAGGAAACAAAAGTTGCCAGTTTTGCAAATCCTCAACTGGCAACACCAAACTATTCATTTTGAGTGCAACGACTTTTTAGAAAACATAAAATGGAATGCCAAAAGTATTGTCACAAGTTAAAGAATATTGAATAGGACTTGGCATCTGAAATGCTTAAGAGGGCTGCTTTTCACAGCTTGACTGCTTGAGCACTAGAGCATTTCACTGGAAGCATATTCTGGTTCCATCATTAAACATCAAAAACTTAACCGTATTGACAGTCGGATGACCATTGGACTACCGAGTGAGCTGTCACATAAGATATATTAACTTCAAGACAATTCTGAACATGAACTTTAATTTTTTATTTATCAAATACACATTGAAAATGGTTTTATACAATTTTAAAATACACTGTTCAAAGCTGGCATAGCTTTCTCTTTTTATTCTTTTCGTTGCCTCCTCTGTGTAAAAGCAATTTGAAAGGAAGCCATTGTACAAAATGCTTAACAAATATTCCGAATAAATTGTAGCTCTTTATTATTAATATTAATATTGATGCAATTAGTATGTTTTTACAATACTCCACATGACTACCTTCTTAACACCAATGCCATTTGATAGCACTGCTATTAAGATGCAGGCCTGAAAATAGAAGTCATGCTAGTTAATTCATACAGAAGATATTAAATACTGGAAACTGTTTACAAAGGTGTTAACAGGGTGGAAAGAACAAAAGGGAGATTTTGAAGTAAAAATAATTTCAAGAAGCTCCTCTTATCCTAGAGCGCTAAAAAGACAAAGGAAGGGAGAGAGGTTTTGGGGACCAGGTGCACGTGTACCCTTGAATCTGCTGGCAACTGCCAGTGCCAGGATCTCCAAAGGCTGCTCAGGTCTGCAGCTACTCTTTTGTTTTAGTCTTCAGTGCTGCTTAAAGCCTCTGTAACCTGGAGCCCCAGCAGTTGGCAAGTCAACCATTGCTACTGCTGGTGGAATTTCACAGGCACTGAAATCAATTGCTGCTTACTGGTGTGCTGCCCTGAGATCCTACCAGTGAACTTGAGGGCATTATGCTAAGTAAAGGAAACAAATCCCAAAAGGTGGCATACTGTATGATTCAATTTAAATGATATTCTTGAATGAGAAAATTATAGACATGGAAAACGTTAATATTTGCCAGGGCTTATAGATATAGAAGGGGCAGGAAAAGAATGGGAATGATTCTAAAAGAATAAAATGAGGGAAATGAAATAGTTTTTTTATCTGATCATGGTGGTTGTTACACAAATCTATAAATGTGAAAAAATAAAATAGAACTCTACATTCATTTTACCAATATAAGTGCTTGGTTTTGATATTGTACTAGAATTATGTAAGGTTTTGCAATTAGAGACAACTGGGAAGGCGTATACTGGGCCTCTCTGTGTTTTCTTTGCAAATTACTATAAAAATATAATTATTTCAAAATGAAAAGTAATAAATACATAAATAAATAAATCCTCTAATTCCTCTCACTAATAATAACTAGTATCTACTTGGCAGAGGAGTCAAGGAAATTTAATATTTGGGAATTCAGAAATGTTTTTTAATATAGAGCAGAACAGTGAATGATAAGAATAAAACTGACTACATATAGATGAAAAAATATATAGATAACTCCAAGCATCTCTAATATGTGGCCACCTGTTTGAAAAATTGAACTTTATGTTTAAAAATATCTGTAGAACTATTAGAAAATGTACTTAATTCATTCAACAAGTGCCAATGATTTAAATGCTCTAAAGAGGTAACTGGCAAAAACATATATATTTTCAGAAAATAATATTCAGTCCTCATAATCTTCCTACCACATACTACACAATCAATAATGTTTGCCAAGTGAATGGTTGAAATGAATACACTGTTTCTAAGTAATATTCTATCATGATTTTTTCTGTTTAACACTATAAAACTTTTTGAGAGTTTTGCGTTTGCAATACCATTTTGCTAGGAGCTGACTTAGAGGATTTCATGAAGTATGATCCAACAGTCATACAACTGACTGAATGAAATATCATCTTAGCTCTAAATTTCTTAACAAACAAAATATTTATTTCTTCAAAAGGAGGTAGATCAATATTTCTTCTTTAGTATTTAGCTCAAAACAAGTGAAGGGGTTCATAACAGGCCTCCTCAACATGTGCAGCTTTGGCATATGTGTTATTTTGAGCTGATGGCGATAAAGACCCTGCAGGCTCAAGAAAAGCTTCCACCACTTCTGTAAGTTAATTGGGTCATTGCCCATAATTAGAGTTAATGACAGAAATAACTTTGTATGACTATCTGTATAGGAGGGCGAACATCCAATTACCACACATCAGCTCTTCTTATGGTCTTACAAATTACCTTCCACTCTTATAAAGTTTCAGGTGCCTTACCTCATCCTTGGCTAAGGATGGCACATGTATCTCATTTCCCCTTTCTATCACTCAACTTCTCATGTATGTGGGGATACCATAGGTAGGTATGTAATCAAATTTGGTTATTTTCTTGTTAGTTTGTCTCATATAAATGTAATAATTAGATCAGTCAAAATAATCTAGAACAGACTAATGGTTGCTAGACAGGAGGGTGATTGGAGGACTGAATGAAAAAGGTGAATGGATTGAGAACTACATTGGTAGTTACAAAACAGTCATGGGAATGTAAAGTACAACATAAGAGATATAATCAATATTATGGTAATAACTATGTATGGTGTCAATTCTTCTACTGAACCAAAGTTGGGCTTGGCTGCCCACTATCACCAACAGGCAAATTCCAGAGGCAGAGCTGGTGAGGAAGGAAAGAGGTTTTTATTCAAATGGTGCATGCTCTGGGAGAATGGCAGACTCTTGTCTCATATCCTATTCCCTCCAGGAAACCCGGAGGAAAAGCCAGCCATCGTCAGCCAGAGCAAAGCCAAAGGCAGCATCCAAAGTTCCTTCTCCTATTTAAAGTACCATACTTTGGAAAATGCATATAGCCACTGAGTTGTCATCAAGGCAGCTCAGCTTTTCTCCTGGCACTGTCAGACCTCAGGCTCCCTCCTTAAATCTGTGTGTGGGCTAGAGTCACCATCAGCCATGTGGCTTCAAGGGCCAGAAGGTCCCACAAATGCACCCGCCAGTACATTCACAAGGTGGGTAAAAGAGCTCATCTCTTCTTTTGTTTGCCAGCATTCTGACCTCTCTCCTTCATGTGCCTGCCTTCCTTGATCCCTCTCATTGGGTTCCAGAAGAGGGTAAGTGGGGCTTTCCCCCTATCCAGTTATCCTGCTAGCCTTGCATGTGCTCAGCACAGTGCTTCTTCCTGCTACTATATGGCCGGTAGGCAAAGGATCTACTGCCAGGAGCAGGATGCTCCACACTAGGGGAAGAGCATTCACAAGTCTCTGTGGCGATTACTGGGACACCATGGCTCTCCTACTGCCTTTGGTGCTTCATAATATCCTCCAGCGGTCCCTCCTGTTCCCCATCCTCCGCCTGCTCCCAGTAGTCTCGCCAGGCTATCAGCATCAAATTGGGTACTAGAAATATGTGGGGAAACACTTTTGTAAAGTATGCAATTGTTTAACCACTATGTAATACACAATACAAAATAATGTTGAATGTAAACTGCAATTTTAAAAAATTAAATTAAAAAATTTTGAAAAACAGAACCTAGAAGGGTAGAGGAAAATTCTTCCTCACTAAAACACCAATTTCCATTTTTGTTGTTGCTGTCTTTCTTTCTTTTTTTAAAAGATTTTATTTATTTACTTTTAGAGAGAGGGGAAGGGATGGAGAAAGAAAGGGAGAGAAACATCAGCATGTGAGATGCATTAATTAGTTGCTTCCCACATGGCCCCAACTTGGGACCTGCCGTGCTACTCAGGCATGTGCCCTGATTGGGAATCGAACCGGCAACATCTCCGTTCACTGACCACCTCTCAATCCATGGAGCCACACCAGCCAGGGCTGTTGTTTTTCTTGTAAATGTTTCCTAAAAGAATATCTTGGGAATAATTAAATGAGATCTAACATTTTTTCTTTTATTGTTATTTAATTTGTATTTTAATTTATATTATAGCACATTTAAATATAAACTACCAGATGTACATGAGAATTCATGGAACAGAAATAAAAACACAAGTGGAAGTGCATCATACTCCAGACAGCCATCTCTTTTCATTAGTTAGGGTTATAGTTGGTAAATTCTAATGTGTTCAGAGACTGCTAGTTCACTGAGACTTTGCACCATGAATGGTTGACATATTTCATAAAATGTTAATTAACATGACAATATGATTTTGTCACTAGGTTATTGTTATGTTGAATTACATAGCTTGTTTTACAAATCAATTGGCCCACCAATCCCACTTCTAGCTATTTAACCTAGAAAAATAAAAACTTGTGCATAAACCCCTTCAAATGAATACTTCTGGCAGCAGCATTCACCTTTGCCACTAATTGCATTGGGTTGGCCAAAAAAGTTTGTTTGTTTGCCATTTTTTTTCTGTAATATGGCTCTGATAGCTTTTAGTTGTCTTTAAATTCATTTGAAACAATTTTGTTAGACTGTATTGTGACAGTTGACATATCAGCATGCATTTAAAAAAACTAATCAAAATGAATGAATTTTTGTGTAGCCATTTTAAAATTGATGACAGAAAAAACACACAACATTTTCAGCATGTTATGCTTTATTATTTCCAGAAAGGTAAAAATGCAACTAAATTATAAGAAAAGATTGGTGCAGTATATGGAGAAGGTGCTGTGACTGATAGAATGTGTAAAAAGTGGTATGCAAACTTTCATGCTGGAGATTTCTCACTGGAAGAAGCTACACATTCCAGTAGATCAGTTGAAGTTGGTAACTATCAAATCAAGACACTTTCTGAGAACAGTCAATGTTCTACAATGTGGGAGACAGCTGACACACTCAAAATATCCAAATCAATAAACTTATTGGTGAAAATGAAAAATGTGTCTTTTGTTTCATGGAAAAAAAATACAAACTTTTTGGCCAACCCAATAAAACCAGATACTGTTCAAATCGTGAATGGGTAAATAGACTCTGATACAACCACACAATGAAACACTTTTCAGCAATAAAAACACACAGACTATTAATATGGCAAGGTAAATGAGTCTCAACTGCATTATGCTAAAAAGGCCAACATGAAAATGTTACATACTGCATATATCTTTCTAAGATTCTGAAAAAAGGAAAAATTATATCAACAGAGAACAGATAGTGGTTCCTGGAGATAGGTAAGGGAGCAGGGTCTCAAAACAAAGGAATTCTCTTGGGTATTGGAATTGTTCTGTATCCTGTCTGTGATTAAAAGTCTATGTAAGTATAGAAACTCACATATCTCTCCAACAAAAAAGTGAATTTTACTGTGTGTAAATTTTAAAAATAGAAAAGCAAAATAAAAATACTCTCTTGTTATTAAATTCCCCTTAAATAATTCAGTTCATTGAGATTGTTTCTTACTAAAGCTCAAATAATACAAGTGGTCACCACATTTTAGCACATATACTCCCCTCCCCAATCTCCAAGGACTATTGAAATAAAAAAGTTTAATTTCAATATACATATGTACATTTGGAAACTAACTTGCTGCTTCAGGTCTTTTCACATTTGATCATGGAAGAGATCAACTGTATTTTGTTTAATATTGAGATATTAGGAAATTTTATAAGCTTTATTCATTCTTCATACTGTTTTCAAAATGTTTAGTAACCAGTAATATTATTAAAAATATTCTCTAGTATTAGATATCTCTAATACTCATTATTATAACTAAACATACTATAATAATATAGAACGTTTTTCATGTTATACCTGTGTTTTCTCTTAACTAGAATCAAGATTGATATTTGGCAAAATTATGAAATAATTAAAAGTCTTTATGAGGTCTTTACCCAATTTTACTTTTATTATCCTATGCTATATGCCTTTAAAATTGCTTCTTTATTTCCATCTTCCTTCCCCCTCCCCAGAAAATTCATCATGCCTTCTTTTTTTTTTTAATCCTCACCTGAGGATATTTTTTATTATTGATTTTAGAGAGAGAAGAATGGAGAAAAAGAGAGAGAAAGATATTAATGTGTGAGAGAAACATTGATAGGTTACCTCCCTTATGTGCCACAATTAGGGGCTGAACCCTCAACCTAGGTATGTGACCTGACCGGGAATTGAACCCTTGACCTTTTGGTGTACTGGACAAAGCTCCAACCAGCTGAGGCATCCCATCTGAGCAATCATGCTTTCTTTTTAATAAGTCATCTTACAATGTGAAGAAATATTGATGGTATACCCAGTATTTACAGGAGAGTGTAAATGAGTGAATAAAATAGTAATCTCCTCAAGATATTTGCACTTAAATGAAAACAAAAGTCAAATAACCAGCACAGAACCAAAGGATTAAGTATTCTATTTAATTTGTAACCTTAGATATCAATGACCTCATTTTGGGCCATTTTTTTTTAAGATAAAAGAAGTTTTACTTCAAATAATCACAAATACTATCTTATCCCCTACTTTCCCATAAAAGAAAGAGCTGCATGTTCAAATTTTTATATTATCTGTGTTTTTTTTTAATGATAAACTGAGGTTTAAAATTCCATAATATAGATCATTTTACTGGGCCACTATAAGACATAAAAAGTGCATATTGTTTTAACTTATGTTGATATGATAGCAAAAAAAGAACAAAAAAAGGAAAAGGGAAGATATAGTTTACTTTACACACATGATGGCGGTGGTTTTACAAATTAAACCGAGGTCTACCTGATAAAATATATAACCATGTTATTTATATCACTGCTTCTTCAATGTATAAATTCCTGATAAAATATTTATTTCAATATTTTATCTGCTCTAATGACCCTTAGGTCTGACTTCTGAAACTCAATCCTTTTCTTTTATAATCCTGATACTGAAGAGATATGTTTTGGGGGACCATCACTCTAAGGAAAGGAATGCTTGCATTTTGCTTGGTCACCATAATTATATACATTCATCGTGGGATCAAGATTTTGTTGGATATATTTTAGGGTCAAATTTTTCAGGACTATATCATAATGTGTGAGTATTCTGGTATTTTTGGGAAGTACATAAGCATAATGTCTAGAAATAGTGAATGAATGCTCAGATTTGGAATTTTCCTGAACTTTCTCAAACTACTTCTTGTGTATTCACAAAATATCATTTTATAAATTGTAATGTGTCATATAAAGTAGTAGTTAGTGCTTAAATTGAGCCAAATATAAAATAGTTACCAAAATTTAATTTTCAATATTTTAATTTTTCCCCCCTAGAATAGAATCAGAAGTTTTCGATTTTCTTGAATTCTCATGAAAAATTCTGAAGCATGTGGATTCAACCTCTTGTGACTATTGCAATTTTAATACATAAATGTGCAGATTATAACTGGAATGATATAAAGCAATTCATTTTATATTAAATGATCTTATTGCCTCATTCTTAGACTGTGCACAGTTTTCATAATGAATTTCTGATGTTTTACCAGATAGGAAAAAATATTTAATTGTTTTTTTGTTGCTATATGTGTGTAAGTCATTATCATTTTATTCTTCTATCTTTTTATTAATAATTTCAAATGTGCTTAAGTATACCAACTGAAATCATTTAAAAAGACAGGACCATGATTCCGACCCCTTGTCTTTCTTTCTATCATCTATCTATCTATCTATCTATCTATCTATCATCTATTTATCTATCTATCTATCACCTATCTAGATTTATATATATATACACATATGTTTATATATATGTGTATGTGTATATATATCTCCAAGATTTTAAAAGTTACAGTAACAAAAATTTTAATTGCATAAATTAAAATGTTAAATGTTATTGATTTTAAAGAAGAAGGGAAAATAAAACAAAAAGAGGACATAGATGTTTTGATTTATTTTGGCAATTTGAAGAAAATTGAAATTAAAAATAAAATAGAATGAAGTCAGACAAAAGTGAGGATCGGAAAGATATTTTAATAGGAAATGAAAGATTATACTGAATAATAAAAATTAAAAGAAAACTTTCTGATCCCTCCTTTTCTCATAAGTTTTATTCAAGTGAAACTGAGTTTTACCACATTAAGGAATAACTGATTACAAGGTACCTCTCTTTAAAACTTGATTACCAATACAATGGTGGTAGGAAAACTAGGTAAAGTATTTAAAAAAACAATAACTTAGAAAACCCAGACTCTGCTAAAAATAAATGAAATTTTGAAATTTAAGCCCATCAAATAAGAGAATTCTTATTACTACAGCATTAACTGTTTTTTCTTCAATCTCTAAATTATAAACAGGGACCGAAGAAAATTATGTAAATTGAAAAACATTTTACAAATGATACATGAATCATTGTATAGTGAGTTATCTTACTGTGTGAAGTTATCCATCTGAAACATTTCTTAGGGACCACAGTTACTCTAAACAACAATCATAAGGGTGTGACGTGCAGACCTAAAATATCTGATCCTAGCAAAAGAAAAGGAGTGGAAAGAATCTTAGATTCTTGTTAAAATATAATTTGACCTTCATGTATGTATTTGGAATTACCAACAAAAATGTGTTTCAAACACTTGGCAAAAGAGAAATATAGTAAAATAAAATTACAAATTATAAAAGCAATATTATCTTTAGAAAATCATAAAGAATCAATATATCACTTTAATCAGACCAGGTGTCATGTTTAAGAAAATGTCTATTGAGAAGAGAGTGGATATCTCATTAATCTAATTAGAGATATTAAATCATAAATAACATGTTATAAATTAATCAGCACATATTACACTGACTCCACAGTAATTTTAATAGATAGCTTCAATTTGATGGCTTAACTACCATAATTTGGGAACACTCTAGATCTTCAGATACTTTCTAATAGGAATCACAGTTATTTACCTATTTACCCATCTTTACTCATATCGATCATATTCCATATACCTTCACCATCCTCTTCATTCCTTTCTTTTTGCACAGTCCTCCAACATGAATAAATTGCTTTAATTATATATTGAACTAAGCCATTCAGTATTAAAATTAACAGATTAATAATTGTTTAATAAAACAAACTTTGTTTTTCTTGAGGGGTAAATGGGATGTGAGAAGGATAAAACAAAGTTAGGTTAAGGGATCAAATACAGGCTACACTTAGAACAGTGTCATCACAAATAAACCACTGTGTTGTACCTACCCATTAAGTGAATTTAGTGAAAAATTAATTCAAAATGGTAACAGATTTTCCTCCTCTCTCTTGATCCTTTGTCTCTAGACTTACAAGGCTATAAAGGATACCATTTCTACTTTACTTTAACTTGTGTTAGACATTCATCTTATACATTGGATTGTATTTAATGTTCCAAAATTATACACATATATAATTTAACATATCTCTAAGACATGTTACATAACTTTTCTATTGTCAATAATTTTCTGGATATATATCTGCTATTTTAGCTTTTTTTGAGAGCAAATATAAATGTTAAGATATTAGTTCCTTTAAAAATAATTGGTAGTTATAGAAGGGAAAATAATTTCTTAGAGATTTAGATGGGTTCCATACTTATTGGGATAATGGCTTTGTAAATTATATAAGTATCGGATCACTATGTTGTATATCTGAAACTAATGTAACATTGTATGTCAACTATAATTGAAAAATTTTTTAAAAATTGAAAAAAGAATTCCCACAATGATTAGGTTCTCTCTGGGTTTATTTTTAATGAGTTAGTTAGAAGAGTATGTCACAGAACATCTAGTAAAAAAGCAAATGTATTCCAGAAATTAAAATTCAGGAGCTAAAATCCAGTTTTGCCAATAGTTCAACAACAACAACAACAGAACTCTACACAATTGCAAAATAGTGATGAACCTATGAAATATTCAATGGCAGAAAAGGGTTGTCTGTCACTAGCTAGACTTAAATATTCTAGCTATTTAAGTTTCTATTTCTATAAAAGAACTAACGGGAACTTTAACAGGAATTGCATTGAATTTATCAATTTGGAAAAAAATGTCATTTTAATAAGTTGAGCTTTCTAATTCATGGATGTGGTATATTTCCCACTTTAGTTAGGTCTTTTAAATTACTATCAGCAATATTGTGTAGTTTTCCATGCATAATGTTGCAAAGTTGTTAAAATTATATAATCCTTATATTTTTTAAGTTAAAATATTTTATTTCTAATTTTTTCTGCTAACATATAAAATATATTGCCTTTTTAAATTAAATTTATATCCAATAATGTTATTAAATTACTTAATAGTTCTCATATTTGACAATGCAAATTTCCTTTGTAAACAATTATATCTAATGAAAATAAATTTTTACTTCTTTTCTGATTTTTATGACTTCATGTTTTTTCGGTGATTATGTACTATAATGGCAAAATTTATAGTGCACAATTTAATAATGATGGTAAAAATGAGCATCAAACCATTTATTCTTGCCTTTTTAAAATCAGTTTTTGGAAAAAGTATTTAAGAGTTACCATTAAACTTGATATTAGTTGTAGGAATTTTGTAGATGACCTTTATCAAATCAAGGAAGCTTTCTTCTATTCATTTTCTGGTTTGTTTGTTTTCTAATAAAATAGGAGTGAGTGTTGAATTTTGTCACATGATTTTCCTGAATCTATTGAAATAAGTATATGTTTTGAACCTTTATTTTGTTAGCATAGTGAATTATTTTGACTTTTGAAAGTTCAACAACTCTTCAATCTTATAATAAATGCTCATAGATCACCATGTGTTACTACTTTGTTATGCTTATGAATTAAATTGCCTAAATTTTGACAAGATTGTTTTCATGCACAATAAATTAGACTATTGCTCTAAAATTACTGAAATAAAATGTTTAATTTTATATATGGGTAATAGGGAACTCATAAAATGAAATGGAAGTTCTTCCATACTTTTCTAATTTTTGAGATATTTTGTATATAATTAGGATTATTTCTTTTTCAAAATTTTGTTAGAATTCCCCAGGAAGACTATTTTTGACATTGAGGTTTTTTTTATTCTTAAAATAATTAATTCAGTTTTTAAAATAAATATAGCATTTTCCAGGTTATCTGTCTATTCTTGAGTGAACATTTATGATGTATGTCTTTCAAGGTAGTTGTCCATAACTTATCAAGTACATTGGCATTATATGTTTAAAAGATTTTTTTTTTTCTCATAAAGGAGTTCAACATTTCCTGTTAAATTTATCCTAATACATGATTATTTTTGTTGGTATTGTAAATTGTGTTTTCTCCACTATTATTTCTTTTGTTTTTTTCTTTCTGTCTTTCTTTCCTTCTTTCTTTCATTATTTATTTATTTTGCATATAAAGGTTATTCATTTCTGTTTGCTTATTTCATGTTGCAAAATCAATATTAAAAACATCTAGTTATGTCAAAATTCAAACATTGTTTTTTTATTCTGAAATTTCCATGTGATTATTTTTATATTTTTATTTCTTATAAATAGTGATGAGCCTATGAATATATTATTTCCTTTATATATTATTTTCCTTTATTATAAAAATGAATTACTGTAACTAATATACATATAACAATCTAAATACATATAACAATATTATAAAAATGAATTACTGTAACTAATATACATATAACAATATAAAAACTATATAATAAAACAGCTTATTAAAATCCCTACTTTGACAGTTTCAGTAGTAGTGTCATTTCAAGTTTTGCATCTCTTTATTATCTTTTCAGTTTAAAATGGCTCACGTTTCTTTGGCTTTTTGTATGTTGAGTAATTTTGGATTATATTCTGTCTTTGTGAATGATATATCCTCTATTAGATTCTTTTATTTTCATCCAAAATTGTTTATGGTTTGTGTTAGTAGGCAATTAACTTGGTTGAACTCAAAACGAATACTTCCAAGTCTATAGTGGGCAGGGACTCAGATCACCTAAAATTTTTATGCCTTAGACTCCAGCTAAATTTAACTTGCACTATATATGTACAGATACCTTTTATCAGATCAAGGAAGTTTCCTTTCACTGAGAATAATGGTCTTGCTCTCTCTGGAGATTTATTTTCTGATGTTCTCCCTAACTATCTAGTAGCCCCTGTTTATTAGTCTACTATCTCTTGCTCTCCAACCCATTGAGAGATTGGGATTTACTATCAATTTCTGGCTACCCTGTTCCTGTTTCTCTAAAGCTCAAAATAAAACAATCCACAACAAAGACATGGAAGTTATTTTGTCTTGGTTTCTCGGTGAAGTTCTGACTTCCTTTAGAAGTTTGCTGGCTTTTGTTCAGTCTCCAGAGAACTCATATAGTTGTGTTTTGTACTCTGTCCAAAGTTTATTGCTGCTATTTTGAAAATGGTCAGTTTGTTAGGAATTTACTCTTTTACATTATAAGCAGAACTAAGGAGGTTTTGAAAAGAGGATAAATTTCACACCTGGAATGATGTATTTTAGAGGAATTGATAAAGCAAATGAGAAACTTCTTGGTGTTTACAAAATTAATTAAGAATTTTTGCTCCCATAAATGAGGAATTTAGACATTCAGGATAACTTTAACCAAATCTCAAGAGGTAGCCATTTCCAGGTGACATCTATATTTAATTTATTTACTATAATATTAATCTCTTTCTACTGTAGAGAATGTTGTCACCATTTTATAGATAAACAAATAAAGAGTGGAAAAGTAATTGACAATCTCAAGTTTCCCTAAATAAAATGAATTGGATCCAGTATTTTGGCTGTGTAACTTTTCTCGAGTACAACATTCAAATCATGAGTACAGTTTGAGCTCAAAGAAATAAAGAGCTGGAAAGAACATTGTTCCAATCTTTATTTCAAGTATAAAATCTGACAGGCTACAAATTAACAACTCTCATGAGGCAGAGAACTGAGATCACAGGACAAACTATTATCACAAAATTTGAAGAGAAACAGGATCCTTGGGGAAAAAACACCAAAACAGCTGCATAGCAGAGGCAGATTCTGGAGCATGTGATACCAGTTGCCAGGACAGTTAGACTAACACTGTTTAATCAGTTGCTAAAAGGCCAGAGTAAGCTAGCTTAAGTGTGAGATCTGTGGGTATCACAGACATAGGAGCATTCCTACCTTCTTTCATCCTTTTCTTCATAAATGGTATCAGAACCTTGCAAGGAAAATTAGGAGGAATCTATATAAATATTTCCCCACAGTGCTGGTTGGGGTAGAGGAAACAGCAACCATGGCGAAAATCTGCTTAGGCCTCTCTCTGTTTTTACTACGGAAAAAACGAGGGGTAATTAAACACGCATCCCGGGGCACCAGGAGATACCCATTGTGCCTAGAAGGGGAATGCAGATCCTCCCCTAAAACTCACCCTGAGTCATCTCCTTCACTCCTTAAGTAACAAAAGCCTTACACTGAATTTTAAATAGCATCTGTTTCATAGCTTAAGGAAATTGTTAGATACTCATAGAGTGGGTTATTGAAATGAGAGCTAATGAAGCCCTATTCCTGAAGCAGGGGGCGGGGGGGCGGGGCATAGGCACTGATGAAGGCCATACTCAGGAAACCTAGGCTTAGTTCCTACTCCGAAGACTGAGGATTAATCAAAACGTCAGGGAAGACAACCACTTCTCCACCTACTTCTAATAACTAATCTTTAGTAAAAAGAACAGAGGAATACGGCTGGTGAAGAAGCAAGAGGAAGACTTTCGGGGAGCAGGATGATGAAAAGACCCAATCCCAGTAAGGAAACAAAAGCATATATTACTAAAGGATTTTGAATACCTGCTGCCCATAGAAACAAAACACTTCAAGTACTGTAACCACATGTGAAAATGAAAAACTTCAAACCCCACTCAGTTCATGACTAGATTAAAACTGTAAAACCTTAACCTGAAGGCATACTAAGAGGAAAGATTGCTTATTTCCAAACATAAAAATGAATAAAAAATATTTACCATACTGGCTACTGTTTCATAGTTCAGCTTTCAGCAAAAAATATGTTAAATATACCATAAGAGAAAAGAAGAGAAACTTAATGAGACAAAGAAATCATCAGAACCAGAACTACATATACCACAGATTTAGAAACTATTAACCCAAGCATTTTAAATAACTGCGATTTATGTTAAAAGATGTCGACAACTTGCAAAGTCATATAGGTAAATTCAGAAAAGAGACAGAAAATATAAGAAAGAGCACAATGGAAATCCTAGAAATCAAGCACGGTGACACAAATGAAAATTCTTTTTACAGACTCATTAGTAGACTCAACACAGCCTGAAAAAGATTCAGTGAACTAAAAGGTCAATAGAAACTACCCAAACTGAAATGTAAAAGGGAATAAAATTAAAAAAAATAATAATGAATCCAAGTGTCCGGATTAATATTAAATGGTATAAATACATATAATTGGAATTCTAGACTGTAAAGAAATAAACAGGCAAAATAAATATTTGAAGGAAAAATGACCAAGAAATTACTAAAATCACAAAATTACTGATACAAAAGATTAGAGGATATCAAACAGATTTTAAAAAGTGTAACTATCTGTATCATATTCAAATTGCTGAAAACCAAAACAAAAAGAAAATATTGAAGGCAGCTATGCATTGAATTGGAATGAGAAGGCAATTTATTTATTACCAACTGAGAAACAATTACAAAAATTATTACAGGTTAAAAACTATAAAATATTTCTTATCAAAATCTATGTAAGCAAGAAGATGTCATGACATCTTTGTATATTAAAAGGACACACACACACACATAAAATCAACTTGCCATTCCAAGATTCTGTACTCAGAATATTCTTCAAATATAAAATAGAAATAAAAACACAGATGAACAAAATTTAAGTAATTTATTTCCAGCAGACCTATTATTAATAAATGTTGAAGAGGCCTTTCAGGCACAAGGAATACAACTCAGAGGTCAGAATTTAAATGCACACACACAAACACATAGTATTGGTAATAGAATAAAAAGATAAAATGTAATCTATGATACTCTTAAAAATTTCTCTAAAAGATAAGTGTGAATTAATATAGGAAGTATGTATTGTATATTTATAGCATGTTTGAACATAAAGTGTCTGAAAACAATGGCTTAAAGATGGGAAGGAAAAATAGGGAATATGCTGTTTTGAGATTTTTGAGGATGAACTCAAATTATTTAAACATTTATGTTGTATAATATTAGGCAACAAAAAGTTTTTTTAGAAGCATATGCTATTAAAAAGAAACTGCTTAAAATATAAAACTCAACTGTCTAATATTTAGAAGAATTTGAATGGAAAACCAGATCTTGAATGTTAGTAAGAAATGCCATATAAGGATGTAAATATAAGAGAATCACACAAGCAGGCATTTAATTATCGTATGTTTTCTTGACTGCTAAAACCATTATTTCATTTCAGTCTTCTTCTTGAAGATAAAAATTACAGGTTTTACAAGTGAACTGTAATGAAGGTTGGATTAGTGGTTGATTGACACAAAAAGAGTATAAAACAAAACAAAACAAAACAAAATGATTAAGGTTAAATAATGAGTCACAGCCAGGATGCCGTTTCCCTCCACTATCATGTATATACACACACACTCATGGGTTTATTCCTGTTTTTATAAACCTGGCTCTGAAAATATTCTAAACATGGATAATCACTCTTTTTTAAATATGCTTTTTAATTTACCGTGTGTGCCAAGTTATAGAATTATTATTTTATTTATGATAAATCAGGAAAACAATCTATGCTATTTCTGAATATTACTTAAAAACAAAAGATAAAAGCTTCTCATTTTTGCCAGGATGGGCCTTTGAGAGCATTTACCACACTGAGATTAAATCTCAGTGGTTTTCATAATTATAGAAATACAATTGTCAGGTTCTGCCTTTAAAGAACAGGCATTCTAAAGTAAGAGTTGGGGTGAAAACTGGTATTTTCTTGGGAATGGAAGACTTAAAGAAGGAAACATATATCAGAAAAATAAAAATATGTCTACAGATATAAAAAGTTTTCTTAAAAAACAAATTATAAACAAATAAGAAAAAAAAAACAACCAAACAAGCATCCCGGGAAGGATTTGGGCTGCTTTGATTTAGACTAGCTTGAGAAGAGACATCAATATCCAAATCACAGCAGTAATCATGTCACTGCAAAGGTGGATGAGAACTCTGAACTGCATGAAACAAAATTCTAATAAGAATGATTTAAAAAAGCTGGAAGGGGAGCATGTTTCCTTGACGCATTGAATACGCTTCAAAGAACTGTAGCTAAATTCCTTAGATACTCCAGAGAAAATCTTTCATAGTTAAATTCAGATGATTTTAACTTAGTACAGTAAAGGATATGAATCTATTTGGTTAATGTTCTCTCTATTTTTAAAGTATACATTTTAAATAAATTACTTGATGTCTTTTTAAGAGCTTACATTTAAACAAACCCACAAAATTGTCACTTATTGCTATTCTCATCCATGAGCATTTCATTCACACCTGTAAAATCATATTTTGAATTTCACATTATAACAATTTTGTTTACAAAGTTATTAGTGTTTCAAAATCTAAAGCAGTATTGCTAGTTTTTACTGAATTGATGTTTACCCATTACTGATCCTGTTTCTCTGTGTAACTGCTAGGATTCCAAGAAAATACATGGATTGATAAATAGATGTAGATACTATTATAATTATAATTTTTGAAGTTACAAAGCTCCCTTATTCCATAAATCTCAGAATATATTATATATAGGGTTCAATTAGTTCTCAGTGTTGTCCTCTTCATCGTGAAGGGAACTCCGTGATAATATGGTGTTTTTTCTTTCACATACTAAGACACATTTCTGTTTTTGTAATTCAGCATTCTGAAATATTCATTGACGACCTTCTTATTATGTGGCATGTTCTATGCTGTGGTTGGGAATTTTAAAGAAAGCTTAACCAATTATGCAGATACAAAAAGAGATATAGGTAAATAAATTGACAGTGTTGAAGAAAATAGAAAGTGATTAAAAAAAAAAAACTTTGAGAGAGAGACTCCCTTGAGAATCTCATGACAATTAAATAATTTTGTTATTTTAGCCATCTATATTCACAAGGAAGCCAGAAGGTAGCATTTATGATTTCTTTTTTTTCACAAACATTATAATTTAACATGTGCTTTGAATAATGAAACACATATGTAGAATTCAAATAAGTTTATGACATAAGTCCACACCATAAATATCAAGACCCCCTGCCCTCTAGCACTACCAACATTCAATTCTCCATCTGAAACACACTTTCTGCTGTTGACTTTGTTTTGTGTTAATCCATGCAGAAGTGTTTTACTTAAAAGTAAACACATATGAAACTCTTCTTTATTTTTCATACCAATATATGGTTTGTATACACAGATATCCATACCTTGTTTTTCCACTTAATATACTTTAGATGTTATGTCATATCAGTTCCATGTCTGTTTATTGTGTTATTGAATGAGGTGCCATGGTGTATTTAACTGTCTCTCAGCTGAGGGGCATATGTCCAGTAAATGTCTGGTGCCCTGTTTGAAGTGTGCTTTTAAGGATAAATACCCCAGAGAGTTATGTTCATTTTAAACTTGATAGATATTGTTAAATGGCCCTATAATACATATCAAGTGTCATTCTATAAGTGCTGTGTGAGAGTTTCTGTTCCTTAACAGAGCATTTTATTAAATTTTTTGATCCTTGCCCATCTGATAGGGAAAAGTATGTTGTGATTAGAATTTTCAGGGTTTTTATAAGTGCAGATGAATGTCTTTTGATATGTTTATGACCCTCTTTTCTGTACCGAGGCATTGGTCTTTTTTTTTATTAATTTATGGACATTTTTAGACCACTATTCATTTGAGACCACAGAATTCCACTTTGGTGCTGCAGAATTTAACTTGGAAATTTTTCAAAGATTTTACTAGTAGCCATAGAAAAACAATAATATTTATGGGCCATGACTGATTCTTTGTAACATTAAACTTCCTGTTGTGCTTGAATTGTTGTCAGGTGAATAGTGGAACGTTCTTCCCTGCTTGTGTTTTAGGCATCATCGATCATAGAAATTGTTTCAATCATTCTTCTCTGTATGTAGGATAATAGAAATTAATAATGATATGCAGTAAAATAGCTATGCATGAAGCTAACTTGTTTCTCATATAAAATATTGGCTTGAGAGTCCTAAATCTCCGACTGGTTAGGAAGGAAGCTGTCATACAGTAAACTTTTGCACAAAATTTTAGAGCTGGTATAGGATTTGTAATATCACTTATGGCTCATCAGTTCCTGGGTATCTTCTTCAGTGTTCCATACTGTATCCATAACTCGGTGAGGTATTGTTTCTATATCCTCACAGCCCCCAAGAAGCCATGAACCACCAGGGCGCAGCCCATCCATATGTGTCTGGAGGTGAAGTTGTCATTTTTCTGAAGTATTTTTCAGAGGATTTAAAAATGGAAAAGTTGTACCTCTCTAGGTAATCAGGACAAACTTTATGTAAATTTTGATGGCAAGAGCAAATCTTTGTAATGTGAGATAGTAACCATAAACTCTTCCTGGATAAAGTGAAACTGCAAATTGGTAGGGGTCAATATAAGTGAAAATAATCTAAACAATACAAATGTTTGACTCTCCCACTCAACTCTGATAGACAAAACATTTGCTCATTTTTTTCTTCTGTAATATCTCCATTATCTTCTCTTTTCATTCTTAATCCCATAACTTTAGATCATGCATGGGTATCTCTTATCCGATTTATGACAATAGTTTATAAATTGTTCTCCATCCTATAATTTTTATCCTCTAATACAGTCTTCACTTTGCCAATGGAGTTGCTTTCCAAAACTCAGATAAATTAAGTTCCCATTCAAAACCTTTGATAATGTGCTACCCCTCCCCCAAACACACACAAACCTGAACTCATTGGCATCTAACCTCTCTGTATTTTGTTTTTAACCTGGCTTTTATAACTAGAACTGATGATATCCTCTAATTAGTCTTGAAAGTCATTTATCATTTCACAATGTGTATTGCATTTTCCTATTTCTGGACTTTTGTTCATGCTGACCTGTCAGTCTGAGAGTAAAATTGTACTTAAAAATACCTAACTTTTTTTTTGATAGCTTACTTTTCCGGGAAATATCTTAGGTATTTCACCCTCACAACACCACTAGGTACTTAGGTACTATAGTTTTCCAATTTACTAATGAAGAAATTGAAGTATAAAGAGATTAAACATAAAATTGGACTTGAACATAAAGTTGGATTTCAAACCTGGAATTCTATTTCTAGAGTTGGGGCAGGGAATGCTGTGCCTTTATTATCTTTTTATCCTCCACAGCATGTTGTGTATTATTTGTACAGTGCAGGTGCTAAGTAAATGTCGTTTAAATTGAATGTTGTTTTTTTTCAAATTATAATTTGGGCTTCAAAGAAACAGAAAATTAACTTAATTATCCACTTGAGAATATCAGTGTTGTCTTGACCCATTTTTGCTGAGAATGGTTTGTTCCCTTCCTTCTTAACTATTTCTATTTTGACATTTGTAGTCACAGCAAATGCTAATCCCAGAAACTCAAAGGCACCACAGCACAGCAGTTTAGAGAGTGGTCTATGATGACCTCAAACGGTGGTGAATATCTGAAGTAGCCAGAGTTAGCAAAGTGACATTCAACAATATTTTCTTTCAGGGGAACTTAGAAAGTAAGAGTAAAAAGCCATAATGAAGAAAACTGACACTAAAAATATAGTATACATGCAGACTTCAGTCTCTGTGAGTCAGTCACCAGAAGTGTGGTTAGAAGAATTTGGGAGACATTATTTTTCCATGTAATGTCTTTATTTGATAAAACTAAATCCTCTATCAAATTAATAACCATTTATATTTTCATCATAAACTATAAATAATACTAAAAGGTAACTTTTCACAGCCTTTATGCTGCTCATGTCAATTGCAGCTTTCAGTAATGGACTAAAATTTACTCCATGAAAATGGAAATAAAAAATTAAAAATAAAAATTAAGGTAAAATGGAATCTCTTTTTCTTTCCCTAAGACTTGTAGAATTAAATTTCAGTATTAAAAATCTGTGAAACATATTCCTACAGCTTCCATAATATACTAGAGGTTCATTTGGTAGAAAAATTCATTTCTGTGTGGTTCTTTTCCATGTTAACCTTTCTGTAAAATCTCTTTTAAATGTAATTACCCTTTTAAAAATTTATTGTGGTCTTGTTGACTTACTTTATACTGGGGTTCCTCATCCATTGGATTTTGGGTGGGATAACTCTGTTGTCTGGGGCTGTGATTTGTGTGATACTTAGTTTAGCATCATCCCTGGTCTCTAATCCCTGGATGCCATTAGAACCCTTGAAGTTATAGTAACCGACGATGCCTCTAAACATTGCCAAATACCCTGAGGAGACGAGGGCGGGATCACTCCCTTTTGAGAACCACTGATTTATGTGAATTTATTGCCCTTGGAATTTTATGTTAGTCTTTCCAAGGATTCCTCTAAAAGAGCATACTTTCAGGAAAGGGGTTACAGTCTTGGCCTTTTTATTACTTCTTTTCCCTATTACTTTAAGGGCACTTGCCTCGCACTACCTCTATTTCCAATATATTTCTCTTATCCAGCATGTATTACATAGTAATCCATTTAAATGCATTACTAGCCACACGTTCAGACTTTTACGCCACAACTAGTTCCATTTAGAGATCATGTTGCATTCTGGGATAGGGAGGGATGGTTTGGCCACAGTTCACATTCTTGTCTTTAAACAACAGAATTCCTGCTATTGTGTCATTTAACTCTATCTTGTGAGTTCCTTCCTCTCAATCATCAGCAACTCTTCATTTATTGCTTGGTATATTATGCATTAAAATGATGCAGCAAAAATATCAACCTGAGTTCTCATCTCCTTTTTAGATAGTCTTCTAGTACCTGAAGCAATCTCAACATGTAGATATGCAGCCAGAACATAAAGGAAGCAGCAAGCTAATCAGAGACAAGAGCTGAAGCCAGACACCTGGACTTACAAGAACGCAGCCCGAGGAGCCAACAAACACATTATGTGAAGATACCATGCAGGCTTCTTAACAAATGTAATAACTTACATTCATATTTTTTTAAACATGGACTCAATATATATTATTCAATAATTTATTTCACTAGTTTGTACAGTTCCTGTTTTTCTTTTATTGTCTTTCTCTCTTTTTGCCGTAATACTGATTTTGTCCTTTGAGGGGAAAACTCATGCACAGTAGGTCCCCCTCAGTACTGAGCACTTAAAACTGCTATCAGATCTCCCAGCAAACTAGTGCTCTATGAATGGGAGGTTGACATTTCCCTATTTAAATCTCACTCCCTTAGGGAAGGCTCTGTTACCTGAGTCATTAACTGGGACCTTGATGTAATGACTACACGGTACCCTCTATATCCAGGTGGTATAAAAATGCAAATTCCTATATTTTTCAGGTGAACTTTAGAGTGAAAACCAATTTCTTTTTTTTTTCCTTTTTTAAATCCACATAAATCCTCTTACTCTGCAAGGTGATACTAAGTATAAAAACAACATAATGATTTATAACAGCATAATAAAAATGTTGACCACCATATATTTGTCAATATAGATCTCTTTCTACTTGCCAATTATTATTTTCCTCTTCTTTGTGACTTGCCCATCATTGCACATGTAATATTCTAAGCATATATATTGATCATACATGCTTATTTCTTGTCATTCTTCTTTGGTTTTATGTTTTTTCAAAGTTAATCTTTTCACAGATTTAAGGAATTCTAAGTATATTTCTGTTTTTAAGTTAGTTGCAAGCTGGTAAAATCACAACCCACAATTACTTGGTCAATTACAAGTACAAATTAAGAGTTATACTTAAGAGACTAGGTATCACTAAAGATTAAGTTTAGAAATTTAAAAATGAAAAATATGGATGATAATCCACCTTTTGTATTTGTTTGGTTTCAGACAACTACTGTCCTGGAGCTTCATTTTGTAATAGGCTGAGTCATCATTGTACTACATAACTTCAAGCACCAATTTAAGTTTCATTAAACTTAATAATGAAATATAAATCACATGAGAATGTCAAGTCATGTTTTTCCTAAAGACCAATCGATCGCCAATATAATGTGATTCTATGCTTCTAATATTTTATTTTTTTCCCTTTTCCAACTGTTGGAAGAATGTTACATGGTAGTAGTTTTTTTGCTCATTGCCCGACCCCTAGTTCTTAGGAGAATAACTCAATTATATATTTTAAGAATATAAGTGTGCTTTGGGTGAGTGCTCTGTAACATAGTTGCTTAATCAAAAAAAAAAAAATCAATCAGCTCTTTGATACAGTTTGAAAACTTGCCTAATTGCAAGACATTATTTTTTTCTGCTAGATTTCTCCAATAAATTAGATTTTTATTTGCATTTTAACCCCAAACTCTTAGGAGCATAAACAGTTCAGCATGAGAAACAATCATTTGGATAGTTGGTCAAATCTAGCAAGCTAGAAATTATATCTGACTGTGTCATCAACTACGGGGAGCAAAAGTAGCAATGTGAAGCCATGGTGTAGATCAGGGAACGGAGAAGCACACGTAGGCAGTGCCTGAAACCAGTGTTACTCTTCTTGCTTTGTGAGGTATAGTACAAAGGTGGGCCTACTGCAGATGTGTAGTGGTTTTCCCCACCAAACAATTCCCTGTGACACCAGCTGGGTTTCCTACAATTTAACTCAAAAATCTGACACCATTTAACTGGAGATAGTGTCAGATCCCCCATTGGTTAATGAAAGGATCAGTGCCACAAAACTCCCATCCCACTTCAGATGTCAAGGGCAAGTCCATATTGTCACCTGTGCTTCTGACCAAATGACAATAAATCTGAGGTCCCCATCAACCCCCTCCTCAGAGAAACACTTAACATTTAGCAGTTTTTTGAAGGATATGGTAAAAGATACTGATGAATAACCAAATGAAAAGATATATAGGGTGGAGTCTGGGAGGGTCCTTAAAGCAGGAGTGTCTGTCCCTGTGGGGTTGACGTGCATCATACTACTTACTGGTATATAGATGTATTCACCAGCCCAAGAGTTCTCTAAAACCTGTATTTTTGGGATTTTATGTTGGCTCCCTCATGTACACATAATCAATTATTATCGCCTTTTCATCTTCTCTCTCCTCTGTGGAAAGTTGAGCATGGAGCTGAAAATCCCAAGCTTCTAATCATGACTTAGTTTTTCTGATGACAAGCCTCAATCCAGGAGTCATCCAAGAGCCCACCCAGAGTCATGTCATAGAATAAAAGATGCTACTAGTGCTTTTTTCCCTTAGGAATTTATCAGGGTTTTAGGAACTCTATGCTTGGAACAGAGATGAAGACCAAATATATGTTTGTTTGTTTTTAATAAAAATTACAACATCACTGTCCACCTCAAGTCTTTGAACACAAATTCCTAGTAGCAAAATAATCATAAAAGTTAAAAGATACTGGCATGCTACCAGAATCCCATTCAGTTGTTAATAACTATCCAGTCTATCATCATGGCATATGAAAATGTCTCCCAAGGCAAGGCAACTCATGTTTTCAGACTTCTATTAGATCCTGTCAGGTTCTAAAAGTAGGAGTGGTGTTGGCAACATATGGCTTCTCTTTTTCAGGCATCTGGTATAATGGAGCTAAGAGACAGTGTCATCTCTTCTTTTGAGCCTCATTACATAATATATGAAGTCATTCCTTTACCCATAGCTATTATTGTTTTCCTCCTCTTTGTTTAGTCCAAACCTTTTCACCTTCAGAAGGAACGTTAGGTTAGGCCATTGTGCTGGTTTAAACGGACGGCGTCAATACTAGTCTAGCAAGTGCCGCCCCTCACTGACAGTGAGTTTCACATGTGGTATAAGTGTTATGTTTTTATTGCCCAGCCAACATCACAAGAAATAGTGAGACATACAAGTAGAAAGTGCTAAACAGTGCATATCGATTGAAGCAAAAATGTGAAACTTTGGAGTCAATTAAGTATCAGGCAACATTAAGTGCAGCTAGCAAACCCATCTAATATCCAGACAGAGAATAATTTAAGAACTGTTGAATATAACTTGTTCTCTCCAAGGATGTGAATTCTTGACTCTGGCTTTATAGTAGAATCACCTGAGAGGATGTGGGGGGCATTGTTAAAATATACTAATACGTGTGCCTCACCCTGAACCAAACTATCCTATATTCCAGGTGGCATTTAGACAGTCCTTTCATTTGTTGTTGTTGTTATGTTTTTGTTATTTCCGGGTGATTCTAATATGTAGCTAGTTTTGATAATCACTTATGTAAGAAATTTATGGGCTGAATTCCTCTAGTATGAATGAAGACATACTGATTAAATTTAAATTCAACCAACTATTTGTTGAATAGCTCTGTTTTTCCTCTTCCATGCTTGATTAAGATTTATTATTAATTATTATTATTATTATTTTAGTTGAAGTTATTGGAGTTATTTTAGTTGATAAAATTATATAGGTTTAAGGGGTACAATTCTATAATACATTATCTGTATATTGTGTGTTCACCATCCAAAGGCACATCCTTCCAACACCATTTATCCCCCTTTTACCCTCTCCTGCCTCACCCCACCCCCACTTCCCTCTGGTGATGACCATAAATAATGTTGCCTGTCTATGAGGTGTTTTTGTGTTGTTGCTGTTGTAATTTGCTTAATCTTTTCCACCAGCTCTACTACCCCCTCCTCTGACAGCTATCAACCTGTTCTCGGTATCTATACAGTTGCTGTGTTCATTTTGCTTTGTTCTTAACATGGGCAATCTGTTGAAATTCTCATGATTTCGGCATTTTCTAAAATTTATTCTGTATATTTTAACACTACTATTTTGCTATATCAATCTCCACTCTTACTTATGCAAAGTTGTGTCTGCATTCTGTTAAATTTCAGCCATTACAATTTTATGACGCTTAAACTCTAATGTTCCCCAACTGTACTACTTGCTGTGATCCAAATCACTTTTAACTTTGGAATTTTTTCTTTCCATTTCCCTTCCAATTTGCCATCTTTGGGCTGCAAGAGGAGGATTATTTGGTGCTAAAATGAAATTCCAATTTATCATTGTAGCTAAAGGAAATGTAAATTAGTATATAACTTGTTTTTTGATATTTCCGTTTTATGACAGAAGCGTATGAATTCAATTAAAAACAGTTATGCCATATATATATCTAATGTGCTTCTCACAGATCATTTTGTACATACAATGACATACAGACAGTGTGGGTTGTGGGACTCATTTCATTCTATATGCAGCAAGATCCACAGGTCACAGTAAGTAGATGAGGCTTATGAACTGTTAGAATATTTTTCAGAGATTCATAGTGGTATTTCAATTACAAAACATAATATTATTATGTAATTATTATCTTAGCTTCAGGACGTACTTTTTTCCATAATTACTAGAATTATTTTGTGGCATTGGAACAACACTAGGGTTTCTTTTTTTAACTTTTGTTGAAACTGATGTAAGCAGAACACAATAGAAAGAGATGCAAGTTGATATAAAATATGAAAATAAAGTGCTGTATTTAAATTACACTCCTTTCCCTAAAACTGCAAAGTAATTTTTCTGCAGTATTATGTTATAAATTCTCACATCATTCCTCCAAGGCAGGGACTCATTATTTTTCTCATTTGACAAGTGGAGGTTAAATTGAGGTTTTAAGTGACTCACCTAAGGGAATGCACAGTGTTATTGGGGGAGTCAGCAAGCTCTTTCTGCCTTTTAGAGCAATATTCTCTCTTTTTCCCTGTGCTATGCCACTTAAAGAACATAATCATTCATTTAAAAAATATATAATGAGCCCCACTATGTTCTAAAAAATTCTACTATTGAGGACATATACAGCAAAAAAACAATACAGCAAAGATACATGTACACAAAGGCTTGCAGCAACATTTTTTTGAAATGGTCTTAAACTGGAGCAACCAATTGGTGAATAATAAATTTTAGTATCTCTATACCATGGAATATTATTTAAAAAAGAAAAATATTAATGTGTACAATCACAGATAAATTTCAAAAACATTATGTTAAATAAAATAAAGGGCCAATAAATGCTTATGAATGACATAAGAAATCACTTATAAGAAATTCTAGCAGTGCTAAACTGACAGAAAAGCAGACCACTGGTTACTTAGGGCAGGACATGAGGAAGGGCATTGACATAAAGGCCGTGAGGAAAGCCCATAGGCTGATAAGAACTGTTTTATTTATTGAGATTGGTGGTGCTAATATACGTAAAATTACTAAAAAAAAAAAAAAACTTAAAATTTTAAACGTTATTATAGATAATAGCTTAATAAAAATTTTAAATTGTGTTGACAAGAACTTATTTGTAATATCTACTTATTATAATCCCAAAATTTGTGCTGTCTACAGTATTATTAGATTTAGTTTATTACTGACTACGTCATTCTTCTGTCTCTCCCCATATTTACCTTTTTCTTTCCTGATTAACCTCATGAAAGGTCACAGTTTGATTATTCTGGTGGAAGAATCAAATTTCCATATGTTGGTTCTCTGTATTATGTATGTTTTCTAGATCATTGTGATTGTGATTATTCTGTCCTTGCTTCTAGTGTCTTTGGTATATTTTGCTTTTATGTTTTCTAATGTCTCGAAATAGATGATTACCCCCTTATTTCTTCTTTAGTCTATGAGTTTTAAAACTGTGCCTTTTTTTTTTTCCTATTCACTATTGCATCTGCATCTCATACTTTTGGGATGTAGTATTTTATTAGTCTTTAATTCAACATTTTTGAGGGTCTTATCAGAATTTTTTTAAAAATTATTGAAACAGTGCGACAGAAGAGTATGCCAATGTTTCTCCACCTACATTGCCACATTAAACAAGTGTATATCAACCTCCTCCTCAACACTTTTAAAGAATTCAGTCTTATTGGGTTGTATTTTAAATACAATAAAACACACCCATTTTAAGTACACAAGTCAATAAATGTTCAATTGTGTAAATTCTATACCTACCACAGATCAAGTTGTAGAATATTCTCATCACTCCAGTATGGTTTCTGGTGCCACTGAAGTCCGTACCTCACCCCAAACCCTAACCACTGACAACCAACCACTGATTGGATACCTTTCCCTTGATTTTTGCCTTTTCCAGGATGTTACATAAACAGAATCATATACAAGGTAGCCCTCTGTCTGCCTTTTTTTATTCACGAAGTTTATCTTTACTGTGACTTGTTAATTGTGTTGATATAGTATTCCATTACATGGTCATTTGAGTTATTTACAGTTTAGACCTTTATAATAGATTATGAATAAAGCTGATATAAATGTGTGTTTGTATAAAGATATGTTTTTATTTCTATTGGGTGACTACTCAAGAGCAGATTGGGTTATATGGGAATATATATGTTAATAATATATAACTAATATATTAATATATATTCATAATATATAAGTTAAATATATACATTTAACTTAATGTTAAATATATACATATATATGTAGCTTCTTAAGAAACTGCTGAACAGTTTTACAGAGTAGCTGTGCCTCTGCATTCCCACCAGCTGTGTCTGAAAGTTCCACTTGCTTAACTCCTTTGTGTTTGTATCCCCAATTTTTTTATGTTAATCATTCCAGTAAGCATGCAGCAAAACCCTATTCATTTAGTTTGCATTTTCTTAATGATGAAATATGTTAAATATTTTTATGTACTTATTTGTCATTCATGTATCTTCTTTAAGAAGTATCCATTCAAATCCTTTATCCTTTTAATATTGAGTTGTTGATATCTTATTATTTTTATTACTATTTTAAGAGTTCTTTATAAATTCTGGTTTCAAGTCATTTCTTGGATATGTTTTCTACTGATATTTCCTTCCAGTCTGTCGCCTGTCTTTTAATTTTCTTAACATTGTCTTGGAAGAACAGATTTTTTCTTTTGCTTTTTAACAAATCAAATCCTCAATCTGTTCTTCTGTGGTTTATGATTTTTCTATCTACGGATATATTGCCTTGAAAATGTTGATTTTCCAGATTTCCTCATATAACTCATTCTAAAAGTGCTGTGGTTTTAACCTTTGTACTTAGTTTCTGCTGTTTAAGGTATGAGGTAAAATCAAATTGGAGGGAGCTTTCTCTGTTCTCCTTCAGCTCCAGGCCTTAGGCAAGCCCTACGCCGCTGAGATTCCAGGCTAGGGTTTCATCAGCTTTTCTATCTACCCTCCCTGCCAACTGCTTCTTACTCTTGAACCCAAAGAAGTAAAATCTGCCTTGCGTATTTTAGAAATATCAGGCAGCAGCACCTGAAGTTTTCTATCCCTCCTACAATAACATACGGCCCTTTTCTTCTATCCTCCATCCTCAGAAGCAGTCAGTTTCTACTCCTCTAGAGGTGTATAGCTTTTACTTTTTATAACAAAAAAGTCCAGTCCAAATCTGAAGTCCTGAGATATACGATGCCTGATGGTATACATTCCAGTCTAAGTCTGTGTCCAAAGGCAGGAGAAGACCAACATCCCAGTTTGAAGATAGAGGAGAGTGAATTCTGCCTTACTCAACCTTTTTGCATTCAGTGCAACAGATTGGATAAGGCTTTGGGAGGGCAATCTGTTTTACTCACTATACCATTTCAAATGTTAATCTCATCCAGAAACCCCCATTACAGTCACACCCTCCTGGTGTTTAACCAAATGTATAGGCATCTCATAGCTCAGTCAAGTTGACATACGAAATTAACAATCAGAGGGCAGCATTAGGTTTCTTTGCACCAGAGGATGGATCTGTCATTTTTCCTACCCTTCTGTCTTTTCATGAGCACCACGCAGAATGTAATAGAAAAGTGCTGGTAAGTCAAGACTCCTCCTGTGTCTGGGAAAAACACTCAGTCTTCAGAACTTGTTATGCATCCAGCCATTTTTTTTTCCTTCTCTGCTTTTATAGTGGTCTCATCTTCTTCTAGTACTTTATCAAAGGTGAAAGAGTTTGTATGTTTCATCCATTCACAGAGGGTCTTCTCGCTGGTTTTCAATTCAATTTTCCTTGTTAACTTACTTTTTTTGTTAGCTTACCCTTAAATTGACTTT
Source organism: Mormoops blainvillei (assembly GCA_004026545.1). Taxonomy (NCBI): domain Eukaryota; kingdom Metazoa; phylum Chordata; class Mammalia; order Chiroptera; family Mormoopidae; genus Mormoops; species Mormoops blainvillei. Next base: position 134,160 of record PVJD01004511.1, read on the forward strand.
TGATTTTGTAAACCTTTCTAGCTAATTTTTGTTAAGGTATGAGTGCCATTGTTCTGTGGGTTTCTACACACTTAGTTGAAGTAGAACTTCAGCTCCATTTATTTTTTCTAATATTTTATAATAAAGAAGAATAATAGTTTCATTATCAAAATTTATCTCTTGAATCTATATCGAGGTATACTTGAAACATAATATTGCATATATTTAAGGGGTATAATGTGATGTTTTGATATATGTATACTTTGTGTAATGATTCCAAAATCAAGTAAACATATCCATCACTTTGGAGTTACTTTTGTATGTATGTGTGGTAAGAATACTCAAGATCAGTCTCTTAGCAAATTTCATGTATGCAATGCAGCACTATTAATTATAGTCACCACACTTTCCAGAGCTTATTCATTCTTTAAAATCTAAACTTTGTGTTCTTAAACCAACATCTACTTTTTTCCTCCACCCCACAGCCACTAGCACCATCATTCTACTCTCTGTTTTTATTTGTTTGACTTTTTTTGATTCTACATATGTGAGATAATGCGGTATTTGTCTTTCTGTGATTGGCTTATTTCACTTAGGATCATGTCCTCTAGGTTTGTTATTGTTGCTGCAAATGGCAAGATTTCTTACTTTTTAGTCTACAAATTTGAGGAATAGTCCTGTAAGGTATAGTGTCTTTGAAGAAGACACAAATACATAGAAAAATATTATGTGCTCATGAATTAGAATAATTAAAATCAGTAAAATGGCCATATTACCCTAAATGATCTACAGATTTAGTGCAATCCCTATAAAAATTCCAATGGCATTTTTTCATTATAGAAGAAGAATCTTGAAAAGACCTTGAAAAGTCAAAGAAATCTTTAGAAAGAAGAAAAATG